>JAPEVW010000081.1:93493-128493 GCA_027921565.1 Artemia sinica | reverse complement strand
TATCAGTCCCTAAAATATCAGTCTCTAAAATGTCATACCATTGTTAAACTTGAATGTAGAAAGTGTGGCTGAAGTAGGGGTAGTAGCCTCTTTCATATTTAAAATAGCTCTGAATCGAACAGTTTATAGTTCACAAACTATAAGCGAGTAGCAACACATGCAAATTGAAACCGAAAAAAAAGAAAACATATTTGTCATTAAAATAGACGCAAAAATAATGTCTATTACTTATGCTGCTTCTAAATATGCAAAACGTAGTAGTTTTTATAGTTGCTCAAAAGCTATTCGCACGTGAAAATTTGTATTCTTTTAGAAATAGGAATTAGCCTCCTTAAAAAAAGGAGTATGGTCTTTAAGGAAGCTAATAAAAGATTTATTATAAAGAGAGGTCTTTAAACATTTATTCATCAATAAATACACATACAATATTACATTTTAATATTCCTCCAAAGGCTCATTGGCCTGTAAAGAAGGGGGAAGAAAAACGAGTCATTTACTCAGAGAAAAAAAATGATCACTTACTCACAGAGGAAAGAGCAAAAAGGAGAGAAAAAGCAAATTAAATACAAATAAGTAAAATTATAGAGGCCAAATGCTAAATAGATTGAATAGAATAATTAATTAAGTAGATTAAATAGAATCCCAATAAAATAATAACGTATAAGAAAAATAAATAAATAAATAAATAGCTTCTAAGAAACGATGGAAAATCATGAAATTATGTAACGCTATTTAAGATTTTTGAGAGCCCTAATGTCACTATTGACAAAAATACGAAAAGATGGTGACGCATGTAACTATCCATAGTCCCTAGTCGCATATTTCAAAAAAGGTTCATTTGAATGGGCAATTGAAAATCTATTACCTTTTTAAGCAACAAAAGAGATCAAGCCACAGGGAATTGCCAACATTAGACCCAGAAAAATACTGCTCCTGGTTTCTGACTTACGAACCGACACACGTTATTTCTTTTTTTGTCTTCATTAAGGCTCTCTTGGCCCTGATTCTATACAACTTTAAAGCGGGTCGACGAATACATATTTCATGTTTCCACGATCTGTGACTGGGAAAAAAGAAGTTGTTGTGTCCCATTTGGCTAAACGCATTTTGTTTTTCGTTAGATTCCTCTTGACTTAGAACTGACTGAAGGGCCCGTTTGCCCTTCAAACTCATTGAAGACAAGATTTTGACCCATTCCCAGGCCCCTAACATCCTCCCCTTCCTAAAAAAAAATATATGTCCCTTTAGCTCAGGCAAAAATCCTTACAAGTTGAAAGCCTACCAAAAAAGTTTGCCGGGCCCCATTTTGGGGAGGAGGTCTTGGGATCAAATTATAGTTTTTCTTGTACACTAGGGTTCATTTGGCTTAGGGAATTACGGCAATAAATTTCAAGCTGTTAAGATAACAGAATTTTTACACCATTTTTTGTCCCATTTTTCACGTGAAGCAATATTTTTTTCTTTTTTTTTTTTGTGAATTTAGGTCCTCCTGGCCCAAAGAATTCCATATATAAGTTTCAAGCCTGTTGAAACAAAGGATTTCGACGCATTTTTGGGAAAGGGGTTCCAATTAAAAAACATTTTAACCTAGGGTCCTCTTAACCAAAGGATACACAGGAGTAAGTGTTTCAAGCTGTGCAGAAAAAAATGGGCGTTTTTTCATGGGAGATATTGTCCAAATTTATCCTATTTTGTCTTTTTTATTGTGGTGGTACTCCTGGCCGGAAGATTTAAAAGTATATGCTTCAAGCTGATCAGAAAAAAAACTTGTCCCTTTTCGGGCTCTGTTTTGAAGGGACCATGCCCTCAAAATGATTTTTATTAGGTTTCTGTGGCTTGGGTAGTTACAGCCACAGGCTGAAGAATAATCAGGAGAAATAAGGCTATCGGCCTATTTCTGGGTTCTGTAACACCCCTCCTTCCCTTCTGACAGAAATGTGAAATCACTTCAGTCTAGGCAACAATTTTCGTTAGTTTCAAGGCAATTGGGAACAATGTTTGATAGACCATTTTTGGGCTGGATATTTGGGAAGTCCGTACCCCAATTAAAAAGAATGGTTTTTATCTTCTCAAGGATCGTGTTTAGTGAAGCCAAATTTTTCTTTGCAATTTTTCTTTGTGCATTCACGTTTCCATGGTCCATAGACCTAAGGATATATGTTTCAACCTGATCCAAAAAAATAACCTTTTGGGGGTCCAAACAATTTTTTTGGTATATTAGGGTCCCCTTGGTCCAGAGACTTACAGTTTTAAGTTTCAAATGGCTCAAAAAAAAAAGTGTGGTGCTTATGTGTTGCAGCCACCACACTCAAGAAGTGAAGTTAGGTTGCTCCTAATGAAAATATACCTAACTATGATGAACATAAAATACAATAGTAACAAAATTGTGGAAGCCACAGCAGAGAATTACAGAAATCAGGCCCCCAGAACGCATTATGTCAAATGGTTTCTAACGTAACCAAACCAAAATATCAACTAAGATATTTAATTAAAATATACCTTCATTGTAGTGTATATACACTCTCTCATGCTAAGCTGAAAGAAACTACAGAAAGAAACCGGTTCGGTCAGAACTTGAGTATGGTGGCTATAACAGATGAGTTTCACAGTTTTTACCTCCTTTTTGGAGCAAATGATCAAGCGAGACAATATTTTTTCCCATTGTTCTGGTTATCTTTATACCATTTTTCCCACTAAAAATTTTAGTTTTTTCTTCTTCTCCATTTGAGTTCTCTTACCCCAGAGACTTAGCCCAAGTCCTTAGCCAAAGGATATGAATTTCAGGAAAGATGTAAATCTCGATTCGATCGAAAAAAATGCTTTTGCTCTATTTGGGGCTTCATTTTTGTAGGCTCCATGCCGCCAAAAATTTCGTTTTGTATATTATTTTCCTATTGGATCAAGCACTTGTAAGTGGACTGCTGTAAGTTTCAAACTGATCAGGGACAAACATTTTTTGGCCGGTTCTGGGACTCCTAACATCCCATTATTTCCAATTAAATACGCTATAATTTTAGCCTACGGTATGACCCCAAAAAGTTCTCTGGCCAATCGGACACCCAACATCAAGCATTCGCCCTTTTTTCCACTACAAAACATATCTGTAAACAATTGCAATTTGTATAATTTACAGTCACTGCTCCAGGAGCTGCGGGGGTCATGTTATCCCCTGAAGACATATTTCTCGGACTTTATACCCAAAACAGGGTACTTCAAAATTTTGGTCCGATGTCCAGGAAGGTTTATTAAGGGGGATTGAATCGGGCACAGGAGGGGGATGGCTGCTTTCCAAACACTGTCGGCCATTAAAAAGGTTGCTATAACTTTGAACTGCCAGTCGAAGGATCCCCTCCAGAACTTCTAGGACCATTTTATCCCTTTGAAGTGGCCGAGAAAAAACATTTGGCACATGACCCTTTGCTATAGATAGATATAGATCGTGTATTTCAAAAAGCCCAAGAGGCATATACACACAAAAATATGAAAATAGAAAAATTACAACAGAGCAAATTACAAACACACATTAACATGAATACATAGCGAAAAATACCTTCTGGTAAAATACCAAAAAAAAAAAAACTTTAATTCCATATAATTAATAATAATTAATTGTAAAAACATTTCCTTCTTTTTAATCCCTTCTCTATGTACGCACCAATACGAAATATTGTGGTTGGATTACTACTTTGTAACATATTTGGAAGCAGCAAAACAATCCCATGTAAGTAATTTTCCTTAAATCAGAGAGCACCGGGCACTTTCGGAGAAAATGGCCCAATCTTCGTCCTCATCCCTACAAAGAGGACACACATACCGACCATCAGGATGTACTATCCCCCTGTCGAACACCATTTGTCTGCTCTGGATTGGAAGGCAATTCGCCCTAAGCTGAATCCATCGACATAAAATCATAGCCGGTAAATTGAATTTAAAATAAATTTCCTCTCCAAAACTAGGTTTAACCTGATTATAATGATTCAATGTAGCAGAATTTAAAACCAGCCCTTGCCAATACTGAATTCCTTGACCCTCTAAGATAAATCGTACCTGGCTTACTAAATTTGTTGGTAGATCAGGGGAACCAAGACTGTCATTCCATAAGTAAGCCATTCCCACACTTTCTAGTAATGATCTAATTTGGGATGGCCACGACCTTTTCGAATCACAGCTCAACATCTGATAACAAGCAGCACTTACTAGTCTGTCTTCATTACACCTAATGATCTTCAACCAAAATCTAAGCATCAAAATAGACCTACGTAGTTTTAACGAAAACAGGCCCATATCACCTTTCAGAACCTGTGAATGAGTTGTCTGATGTAATCTACGCACAATGATAGGTATTTAAATTTTCATTCTTGCCACCCTATGTCGGTGAAAAGGGGGGTTGTAATTTCACTAGTGGATAGAGCCTTTAAAATCTGTTCCCTGGAATTTCTGGATTCAGAATGTGTATATACTTGAGGGATATTTTATTTTGTAATAGTTATCCAATTAAGTTCATTGATAAAATAATTGAAAATAGACGGGCCAAAACATAGTAGTAGGGTTATTGAGGTTTCTCAGTCTTCAGATTTAGTTGTATCAAAAAGTTTCATTTCATTACCATATGTACCTGGTTTGGGGGAGAAACTTTCACGGGTTTTACGTAAATTTGGTATTGATACATGTTTCCAATCGCTGAGGCCAATGAGTAGTTTTTTTAGTTCTGGTAAGGATTTAACTCGGGGAAATTTAGTGAGTGGGGTGTATAAAATTCCGTGTTCTTGTGGGAAGTTCTATATTGGTAGGACTCACCAACAATTTGTTGAAAGGTTTATTGAACACCGTAATTCAATAGAAAAAACCCTACAATTAAGCAAGCCTCCAGAAACTTTCGTTTCAGCTTTAGCAGAGCATATTTGGCTTCAACCAGACCATTTTGTAAAATTTGATGAAGCCTTGGCTATTTCTAATGATAAGGGGTACACCCAATGGGCCAGGGAAGCCATAGAAATTAAAAAAAAATATGTTTGCTAACCTTTCCATAAATAGGGACACGGGTAATTTAAATATTGACCCAATTTATGATAACCTTCTAAAGAGTGAATCAATTGTCAATAAGGGAGTAAAGATTTTAAATAATCACCAGGGGACTATTTTACCTGTTAGACCAAAACGATTTGCTTCAGTAATAGCTAACAAAAGGATTATTTTGCAACTGAATAATTAAAGTAATTTACAGTTTTTTTTATTTTTTCCTCAGTTACTCTGGTGTCCTCACTGAAGTAACTCTATTTTAGCATCTTTTCCCTACGTGGATTAGTTTGCGCAGATTGTACATTTTTGTTTTTTTTTGGTGGTGGTTTTATGGTTTTTAGTTTTATCTTGTTTTTTTTTTGTGTGTGTCTTTCGTGCTGAAGACGCCTTGTTTGTATACAGGCGAAATATCCGCGTTGTTTTGTTTTCTGTTGTTTTCCTTTTTCTCTCCACTGGCCACAGTCTCGTTTGTTTGTTTTTTTTTTTTAGAGATTTTTCTCTTTGTTGGTTTTTTCTCCGCTCCATATTCTAATACTGGTAAAATTTTTGTATTAAATATTCTTTTATGCATTTTTAGGTTTTTAATTCCCATTATCGTCGGATTTCTAAAAATTGCAGACAGGGCCACTTTACCTCTATTAATTAATTCATCAACATGACTCTTTAAACTTCCATTTTCCGATAAAACAAATCCTAAATATTTTATTCTTTTATTTACTTTAAGTTCCTTATTATTAAATTTAAATTTATAATTATCTTCGCCACTTGTTTTCCTTTTTTTATAAATAACAACTTCACTCTTTTCAACATTCAGCCTCAGTTTTTTTTTCATCTGCAAATAATCTTCTATAAGACTCAAAAGCGTCTGCAGATCTTGCGGTGTGCTAGCCACCAAGGCAATATCATCTGCAAATAATAGTAGTGTATGCAAAACACTAGATTATTGCTTGTGATGAACTAAAAGATATTATAATAGATGATAGACAAAAACTCTTAACGATGGTAATTGAAGTCTTTTTTTTATTTACAGCGTTTGCTTAATTTTCATGAGTGGGTGGAGTGTTTTCTCCTTCTTCAGCTCCGGCGTCTTAATTTTTCATTTATTTTTCTTTCTTTTATTTTGTTTTTTTATAGCAGTGTTTCTGTATGGAGTTGGCGGATGGAGAATGATGGCGGATAGAGTAAATTATACATCTGTTAATTGTCACGAGCCTTGCTCTTAAGCGGTACATTACATTTCGTATGCGCTACTATTATTAAAACAAATGCGTTCATTCATTCATTGGGACATTTTCTAATCTTGACATTTTGGAGGTGGCCCTAAAGACATTTCTGCATGTCTTAGAATAAAAGTCTTCACTCTTACCTCCGAATACTGCTGGTTGAGGCGAAGGTTGGGGCTGCGGTTGAGGCTGATTCTGAAGGGCTCCTGATGCAAGACCACCTAAGAAGGATCCAACGAGACCTCCAAGACTGACAGCCCGGAGGAGGAAGAGTTGCTCCCTGACCCTTGTGGTCTTGCTCCAAAGAGCTGAGCAATTGGACTAGGTCTGTCCCTACTTCCGAGGTTAAACACCACTGAAAACGAAAGCAGGTATAAAAGAACACCGTCTGGATGATTTACAATGTTTCGGCATCAACAGCAGATACATAAACAAATCCATTTTTTTTCGTTTCAAATGTAATAAATTAGACATAAATAGTTCCAATTTCATGTGCTGGTGGCTTTTTCAAAATGTTTTCCATGGAAGTTATTTTTTCCAAGTTGAGCTCCAAACACATTCTTTTGACTATAAGTATGAAGGAATGTAAACTCTAGTTAAGTCTATCAGTACCTCATGGCAAATTATCACCACAGAAACTTTCCACCAACTCTTTCCAATCCTCGCAAACATATTTAGATACCAACGCAAATCTCCATGCACACAACTCCCTATCTATACAATTGTTTCATTCATACAAATGTTTTACCATTCAACAAGTTTTGTCATAAGCAGTATTTTTGTATTGTTGACTTCAAAGTACAATTGAAAAATTGTATTTTTTGTGGTCCTTTTTTTAAACAAAAATAATTCTTTAAAAAAGGTTAGTTTTCGGATACGAAAAACTGTTTTCAACTAGCTTCAAGTTCAAATCGAATTTCTATTTTCATATTTTCTAAGTTTATATTTGAGCATAAATAAATGAAAAATTGGAAACAGCGAAGCAATAGAAAAAACACTTTACTTGTGAAATATAAGGATGAAAAAAGTGGTGTAAGATATACAAAAAAAAAATCGCTGAGGTAAAGCAAGAGAGTCGAGAGAGAGAGAGAGAGAGAGAGAGAGAGAGAGAGAGAGAGAGAGGAGAGAGGGAGAGAGAGAGAGAGATGAAGGAGAAAAGGAGTGTCTAACGTTTAAAAAAAGACAAATCGTTGAACCTTCTCTATATCATGATATGATATGTATGATATGAAAGATCATCTGAGATATCTGACTAGTTTTACCCTTTTTGCCACTCTTTCTGGATTTACCATACACATTTTACCTTTTTCGTGGTACTGGAACTTGAATTTTGTAAATGGATTTTTGTTGTTTTCACCAACCATAATAACCAAGTAAGATGTGCAAAGGGGAATATGGTGATAAATACCCTATTGTAATCTAGTGAACCAAATACGGTAACATATATATTCCGTCCAGTCTTCTAGAAAAACACAAATTCAAGAATGTTTTTATGGTCAGATTGGGCGGGAATTAGTTCTCACATAAAATGTACATTTTCCCTTCAAAAAAACTTTCAGACCATTCTCGCCCCCCCCCCAAAAAAAAAATCCAGGAAAGCTCGTGAAGGCCTAACATCTGATTGTCTGTTTAGACAGATTTGCCTTATTAAGATTTGACAGATCAAGTGAAACTTCCGTTGTTTTCATCAAGGGTCAATAAAACCAAAAGCAAGGTGCAGCCTTGCAATTATATGACGCAGCATTCAGATTTTATCCTTGACTTCCTGGTTTACAATATGCAAATTAGTAATAATTTTAGTAGGATAAAAAAAAGATACAAAAGCAGTCTCATGTTACTTGAAAACAAATATTTAAACAAACCAACAAAGGAATGAAGAATAAGTAGGTGGTGAGATGGCCAATCCCTTTTTCGAAAATAGGGTGGCAGTTATTTTGGAATAAGTTTTTGGGAAATAAAAATATAATTTTTTCGGGATGAAATTAAACTGCAAAATTAACTTCAAACTTAAATACTGATTTCAAAACTTTTGACTTACAATGACTAGAAATCAAAGACAGAGCGCTGGCTAAGTAATGAGCAAAGTGGGACCAATGCAAAAGAGAAACGTTTAAAATTTATTTTGTTTTCAATAAATTGAAAATTACGTTCTGGTCTTTAGGATGCACAAGGCCCGTTAGACCTTCTCCTATATGTGGTAGTTTTTGCTCATTTTGAGTTCAACTGACTCATTCATTACAATTTTTGGTCATTAATTTATTAATAGTGATTTATGGTCATTTTACGCTTGAAAAATTATTTGATTTTATTCTTCTCGTCTTTGATTAAATGAAGCTCTTTACTTTTCTTTGAAAATCCTCTTTTGCGGAAACAGTTTTTTTAAATAATAATGAAAAACATCTACATGTGCGCATTACCTGTCAAATTACTCCCCAGTCCTGACCCTATGAAATTGACTTTTTTTTCTTTAGCTAGTAGTGGAGAAAAACAAAAGACGAGATATCGATACTACTAAAATTGACTTTCTCCAATTTTTTTTTTAGATGGGACGTTCCGTATTCTGTTATTCCTTATTCCGTATGTGAAGGAGGCTGCCCCTTTCTCAACCCTCGCTCTTTACGCAAAAATATTAAAATTATTTAAAAAATACTTCTAATTCAAATTCAACGGCCCATGTGTCTCAGGATTGTTCTTAAAAAAAAGTGACAAAAAGTCAAACTTTAGCGTAAAGAGCAGGGGTTGAGAAAAGGACAGCCCTCATCATATACGTAATAATTTCTTTCTGTTTTAAGTTTTAATGTTGCTCCTTACTTTCAGTTGAAAAAAACTTCTTTATTTAGATCTTCACCGCTTTTCAAATCATTCCAGGAAATCACCTTCCCCCCATGTGTAAGTTTCCCCTGGAAATTACCACTGAAAAGTTTCCTCCTCACAAAAATTCTCCCCGTGGACGCCTCTCTGCCGCCCCAGAAAATTCCCCCTTCAGAAAAAAGTCCGCATATTTCCCAATAACAAATACTATATGTAAACAACGGGCAAATTGCGTAACTTACAACCCTTCCCCAGGCACAGTTATTTCCCCAGGTACAGTCATGTCATGCCCAAAGACAAAGTTATTGTACCTTTCAACTCTGCTAAAGCAAATGACTATTTCAAAATTTTGACTGGATGTCTTTGGGGGGGAAAAGGGGCGTGGGAAGAAGCTAGTTACCCTCCAGTGTTTTGGTTGCTTAAAAATGGAACTAGAACTTTTGATTTCCGTTTGAACGAGCCTTCTCCCAATCTTCTGGGACCATTAGTTCGATGCGATCTTCCCTAGGGATAAAAATAAACACACATGATCTTTCTTCTGGCAAAAAATACCAATTCCATATTTTTGTCGATAGGAGCTTGAAAGCTCTAGGGCATGGGAGTAGGGAGGGGGAGGGGCAGGGGGCAGCTGCCCCCCCTAGACCTTCAAAATTACATTAGATATGGCTGAAAAAGCAGATGGTTTGGAAAAAGAAGTTGATAAAAACTCCATCACACTATCGACTGCCCCCCCCCCCCCTAGACAATATGCTGCCTAATGCTGCCTACGCCCATGCTCTAGGGTAAGGTTTCTGATATATTGAATCTGATTGTGTGATTTTTTTTTAAATCACCTGACCTTTTGGGGATGTTCTCCTCTTTTTCGAGGATCAGTTTAAATTTTCTTAGGCACGTATCTTTTGATGGGTAATAATAAAACTTAATGAATTTTGTATATTTGAAATCAGCATAGAAAGCTAATTCTTTTGATGCAAATCTGTTATCAAATTCCATTTTTTAGAGTTTCTGTTGCTACTGAGCCGTGTCGCTTCTTACTTGCAGTTCGTCACAACTATCTGTTTGATGTTTGTTCTGTTGTCATCATCTCATTGAACTATTAAATAAAAAATAAAAAAGTTTTTTTTAACTGAAAGTAAGGAGCGACATCAAACTTAAAATGAACAGAAATTATTCCGTATATGAAAGGGGCTGTCCCCTCCTCAACGCCTCGCTCTTTACGCTAAAGCTTTTTATTGTTTTAAAAAATAGGATTGTGAGAAAGAGTCTAACTTTAGCATAAAGAGCGAGGCGTTGAGGAGGGGACAGCCCCTTTCATATACGGAATAATTTCTCTTCGTTTTAAGTTTTAATGTCGCTCCTTACTTTCAGTTGAAAAACTTGTTTTTTTTATATTTAATTTCTGATCGTTTTTTAAATAATAATGAGAAATCCGGTGCCCCCTTCATAGCAATGTCCCTTCCCCCATGAAAACTTCCTTCATGGAAAGATCCTCCCACGTAACCCCCAAAATCACCCCCACCCCCTACTACCAAAAAAAAACCTCCTGAAAACGTCTGTATACTTCCAATAACCAATTCTATATGTAAAAATTGGA
The DNA here is from genome assembly GCA_027921565.1 of Artemia sinica. Classification (NCBI taxonomy): domain Eukaryota; kingdom Metazoa; phylum Arthropoda; class Branchiopoda; order Anostraca; family Artemiidae; genus Artemia; species Artemia sinica. Next base: position 117,846 of record JAPEVW010000081.1, on the reverse strand, counting down.
TAAAATTCATAACTTTCAGCCCTTCCCCCGGGGACTGTGGGGGATTAAGTCATCCTAAAAGACATAGTTATTATATTTTCGACCATGCTGAACAAAACGGCTATCTAAAAATTTTGATTGGGTGACTTTGGGAAATAAATGAACGTGGGAGGGGGTCTAGTTGCCCTCCATTTTTTTGTCACTGAAAAAGGGCACTATAAATTTTCATTTCCGTTCGAATGAGCCCTCCCGCGATATTCTAGGACCAGTGGGTCGATACGATCACCCATGGGAAAAAAACGAATAACACGCATCCGTGACCTTTCTTCCGGGAAAAAAAAAAATGCAAAATTCCACGTTTTTGCAGATAGAAGCTTGAAACCTCTACAGTAGGGTTCCCTTACACGCTGAATCTGATGGTGCGATTTTCATTAAAGTTCTATATCTTTTAGGTGGTGTTTCCCCCTTTTTTTCGAAAATCAGGCATATTTTCTCATTCATCGCGTAACTTTTGATGGGTAGGACTAAACTTGATGAAACTTTATTTGAAATCAGCATAAAAATCTGATTCTTTTGATGGATCTATTGGTTTCAAAATTGCGTTTTTTAGAGTTTCGGTTACTATTGAGCCGGGTCACTCCTTACTTACAGTTCGTTACCACGTTTGAATCGTTTGATTTGAAACCAAGCCGCATTAGTGAATCACACCTATACCAAAACCGGTAGAACTTATTGAAAAAAACAGAGTGAAAATACTGGATTATTACTCTCTTCGTGGTGATTGATTAAAGTTCAGAAGGGCGGTTTTTACTACCTCGGAAAGCTATTACGCTCTACGAACGAAACTTTTACTAATGGATCTAACACACGAATTTCGATCTAAGAAGGTTTTTTGGACAGTTTAGATCCAATTCTTTTCTTTTTTTAAGGCTGATAAACTTTATGAAAACTCTCCGCAGCTTCGAGAAGCAAAAAGTCTACATTGACTTGGAATTCTGGAAAAGGCTTATGCCAGCTTTGCCTCTAACTCAGACTATCTGTCTTGGCTTTATCTCCAATTAGCCATGGCTTGATTAGCAATGGCAACTCGATTTAATTTTTAAAAATGGCTTATGCCAGCTTTACCTCTCACTCAGACTATGTTATTTATTTTCCTCCAATTAGCCATGGCTTGGTGACAACTTGATTTCAATTCAAAGATCAACGGAGCCGCCTTGCCGGTCAACGTTCCAAGAGAAGCAAATATTTCTTCTGTATTTTTGTTTTTAAGAGTTAAAACGAGCTTATAAGCCCTGCCTTCACAGAATTGTTAAAGCCACACAAATTAGGAAGAGAGGGGCGCAAAAAGAAGAAAGCACCTTTTGCGGCGGGGGGGGGGGCTAATTGGGGTGGAAGATTCGTTCCTGAGTTTCATCCACGGAGCTCCACTGCTTCCTACGTTAGTGAAGAGTTCCCTTTCTCTATTTGTGCCAAATCTTGAAAAATAATCGATCTCTAGCATATTTTCCTATCCGAATATATTGTATGTATAATAATTTGCATTTTGTGGTTCTTTTATAAGATCACCGCCAATCCGAATTAAAACTTGGAATTTTTGGTGCGTTTTATTGTTCGCAAACCTATCATAGGCCATGAAAATACATCGACAATGATAGCTTCAAAAGTATCATGTAACCTCTTTTTTTACCGTCAATCTTGATTCATGACCTACCTACTTAGACTCAGCACGCTCGACCACTAGGATTACTGGTTTTAGCTCATCTTAAGTAATTTTTTGGAATTTTGTGCTTTTCTTAATGTGCTGTTTTTTTCAGAACGTGTTGCATTCCCTTTTCTTATTTGAAGAAGTAGTTGAAAAATGATAATTCAAATGATGATTCAAACTGCTTTCGCCGTATCTTTGATTTATAAGGAAATCTGTATCACAGTTACAGCGGCACCAGTAGGAACCCATTATCGACTCCAGGGGGGGACCGTCTTCTGCCATCTATAATCGAGTCTAACGGTACAAGATCACATGTCTCTTTCTAGGCCTGTTTGCTGGTTATATTGTTTGATGGTTATGTGGTTTGACGGTTTATGTGGTTTGATGTTGTTTCTTAGTTCTGTTCTGTTTGTTGATGGTTATGTGGTTAGATGTTTCAATGCCTATTGAGTACAGACAGAAGTTTATAATCATTGCTAGATAAGAGCATCTATGGTTATGTTATGTTTGATGTTGTTTCTTAGTTCTGTTCTGTTTGTTGATGGTTATATGGTTTGATTTTTCAATGCCTATTGAATACAGACATAAGTTCACATCATTGCCAGATAAGAGCGTCTATGGTTATGTGGTTTGATGGTTATATTGTTTGTTGGCTATGTGGTTTGATGTTGTTTCATAGTTCTGTTCTGTTTGTTGATGGTTATGTGGTTTGATCTTTCTATGCCTAATGGATACAGACAGAAGTTTACATCATTGCTAGATAAGAGCGTCTAACGGGAACAAGATCACGTGTCTCTTTCTAGGCCAATCAGGGAGTCAAAAACTCTAACGGAACAAGATCGCAGCGAATATAAGGAAGGATTTTTGCTATAGTTGTAATTAGTGTGAGAATAGAATTCAAGAAGTGAGAACAGTTTGACTTTACTCGTTTATTAGGATATATTTACAATAATGAGTGGAATGTTTACACTATTAGAAGTTGATAGTGGAGTTGGTAGCAGCAGCAATGATACAAGAGTACTGAACATTGCGGTAGAAATCACAAGAGGATCACGGCTTTTTGTCTTGAATGGGATGAAGTATATGCAAGATATGTGTTATTTTTGAGGAAATTTAAAATGGAGGATCAATTATGCTTCGCTGCAAAAGTTGATACAGCACATGAATTATACAATTATTGATAAGTATAATGAAAAGTGCAAATTATGCAATCCATGTAAATTACATAGAGGATATGCAGCACAAATTAAAGGCTGTAATTCATGTCTCTAAGAGATTTGTGACTCTCACCCTAGAGGACATCTATGCTCCAATTGCCCCTATGACAAATGTGATCAGTGGGGAGAATATTACCCCGGTATGATTGGAATGAACCCCAAACGTGATTTTAGTTTATTTTTACGAGATTGGTATCGTCGTGGATTTAAATTATTTTGGGAGGAACAATCAGGTCTACGATTCAACTGTTGGGGTACCAAGACAATTTGGTTTCAACGTCATCGTTACTGCCTATTGACGACACTGCCTATGACTATAAACCTAGTGATTTTTATTTGGCAGTTACCGAATGTGATTCACAATTTGAAAACACTGTATGTGATATTGCTTAAAATAGACAGATTGAAACACGTGAATTTCACAATATGAATGCAAATAATATCATTTACTATACAAAGAGATACGACAAGAGTGGAGTTACATTGTACTGTAGAAAATGTGACCCTGACTTTGCAGCCAATCAAGATCAATATACAGTGAATTCAAAAGATCTACCAGCATTAGTGGTTCTCGACAGTTGCCTATACACCGAAGAAGAAATCTAAAGTGAAGAATAAAGACATTGTTGTATACCCTTTTTCTTTATTAATAAACAAATTCACATATATTTTTTAAGCACTTTACTCGTAGGACACTAAAATCAATATTAAACAGGTCTGAGAGGATATTTTCCACCATAAAGTCGTTCAGACGTGGATTGTCTACAGGAATGTTGAGAAACTGCTTGTAAGTATAGCCGCGACATCTGAACACGAAATATAGTAGCGCATGGAAACCACAACTTTTATTCGTCAGATCCTGCACTCTCTTCCGATTTTGAATAATAGTTTTCCCACTGCTCTCAATATAGCTGCTGATGTGTGGAGTGTAGAATGTATAGGGTAGGCCGAGAGGATCAAAAATTCAATCGTCTTCATTGTTTGAAAGATGCACAACCAATGGCCGGTATTCACAGTTGACGGACTGCTATTAACATGATTTTGGGTATTGTTGACACTTTGAATTTTTTCCAAGAAAGTCAAGGGCAGACAATAGGATCTGTATTTGGACATGTAGGGGTCCATATTAAATACATTGATTATTTGACTGGTGTTCATGGTGCAAGGTCTAGTAGAAAACTGCCTTCGCGACTGATTTCCCAATAGGTTTCAAATTAATTTAGCGAGATTAGAGCAATACTCTCAGCTAATGGGTCGGCAAATGTACACTCTAAACGCACAATCCCCGTTCGTACTATACTCATATCCTGGGTGCCAGACAAATCCAACACAATGATACCATGTATTTTAACGAACATTTCTTCGGTTATACCATTTTCAAATAGTTGTGAATCATGATCTAGGGTTTTGCATGGTCAACTCATACAATGTCCTACAGGATTTATCAAAAGATATGTTGTAGAGTGGGATTCCATTTACTTTGCAGACAAGAGATGAAAGTCCAAACATTTCAAATTTATGTGGGCATCCAGTCCACGATCCTATTGCACTAGCGCTTTTTACAAATGCCAATGTTAATTTTGACGGAATTTCGCCATTGATAAAGAATGAGTCGGTGAAGGTGCGTGAGCCTGTGGCAATATGGCGTTGATTGGTGATTGTATGAGGAACAAGTAGTTTAATATTATTTCCACTGGCTCTCAGTTTTTCCACTGCCAAAGCAACAGAACTCATAACCTGCTGCTTTCGTACATGTAGTATTGACGAGGTGAGGGAGAGAGTTACATCAGGATTGGCAGGAAGTTCCTTTCGTAAAATGAAATTAGATTGAGCAAGCGTCAAATTTATATCCACTTTAATATTGGGTGGTAGCCATTGGGGTATATTAAATATTTCATTATATATTTTTTTTCCAACTAGATGTAATTCACTAGTTGTAGCATATATCCATTGGAGGCCTCTCAATTCCTTGTATGACTTGGGTGTCATCAGCATGAATTGCATATAGCTTGTATATATTGAGAGATTGTTGCTTGTGCTCACCAGTGTGCCATTTATGTAGACACTGATTTGACGAAATAAATTATGTAATATATAATTTTCATAGGATATTCCATCGGCAAGAATTGGCAATGTATTGTCGGATTTCCGGACTTTCATTTGTAAATCTATAAATGTTGAAGACATGTCCATAAAGTAGTTTTCATTGGAATAAATTTGAAAGTGGATATTATCGGAGAGGAGTTGTTGTGGATAAAATTGTTCATAGTATCCATGTTTTTACACTCACATCAACATTTTTTTTTTTGCATTGAATAGATTTAAAGATGAAGTGATTGAAGGTTGGAAATCCTTATGCGGTAGATATATGCTATTGTTTAGTCTATGAAAAGAAATCTAGTTTCTTTTCTTTTCTAGTTTCTTCTACTGTTTACTCTATGTGTCTTCTTTTTCCTTCTTTTCTTTGACAGGGGCGATGTCTTTCGTTTCTGACCTGAGTAGAGACTGATGAGTGGTGCACTGTTTCTCGACCTTTTTAAACCTTTTCCATTTTGCTGAGATTTCAATTGTTCGCCAAGGGTTCGCGCACTGGACTTAAGATTTTCCGAAGCACTTTTTTTTTAAAATCCTTTCCAGAGCCCCAATCGTATAGTGTCAAAATCTGTCGCGGCTGGTACAATATATTTTCTAGCCAAGGGTAGTGCAGAGCGAAAAAGCTTAGCAAACCTTCAAAAGCTTCAAAAATAGCAAAAGCTTCCAAATAGGAAAATTTACGTGTATATACTGAAGATGCTTTATATTGTAATGGTGAATATGTTCTTGATTGGTTTTTCGTTCAAGAACTCGTAGGAGGGGGACATTGCTATTGCCAACTCTGGATATTTCAACAAATGAAGCGTAGAGAAATATACAAGAGTCCGTGGAGAAGGCAGGCGGGTAGTCAGCAAAAATACAATTAGTGTTTCCAGCACTTTTACCATTGATTATATTGAGCTTAAAGCCAAGAACATCTTTTAGATTATCATTGAGAAAAACCTTTTCATCGGTAATGGGTGAACTAATATAGATCTTGCCCTCCTCCTTTGAATAGTTGAAATGCAAGGCTCCTTTTTACGAGCGGAAATTCTTTTATTGATTGAACGACATAAATCGTTCATACAGGTGAGTCCTTCGTAGGGTTATTCAATGTTATAGTTATGTATATGGATAAGTTATGTTATGCTATATTATGTATATAGTTTCAGAATAGCAGGAAATTGTTTCTGATGACTAAAAGCTAGGTTACCATGAATTATCCAAGAAGAGATAATATTCTCGTTATCATCTAATTGTTTTTGGTTATATTAGCATTATTCATAAAAAAGTGTATAATGATTACGAATATGCATCAATCCAATCTCTTGGCTTTAAATGGAATAAACTCAAAGGAGAATGGCGTGGCAATATTAAAGACGCAGATTCTCTTAAAGATAAAATTAAATATACTGATCATGAATTAAAATTACTAAAATAATAACTGCTATGGGCTTTGCAGGAAAGGACAAATTTTCTCACAAGTTGCTACAGGTATTGATCTATAAGGTATGTAGAGAATTAGGTTTTTTGAAAGTACTATATACATTTTGCCCTATGAGCAAAAACGGATCCAGCTTAGAGTTACAAATATATAAAATATTTCCTACACTGGCTTTTGGACGTCCGCCTTCATGGTAAGCAGTGAGCTTCTTTTCATCATCAGACATAGCCATGATTTTCTTTCAACTCCCATAAGGACTTTATCTTTTGCTTCTTCCATATCGCTCATGTCAACAAGTTTTTTACCCCGTCTTGCAGCAATCACCTATTAACATTATATGCTAATCTCGCTTTTTTCCCTGTATATCAATAAGTTATTAGCAACTCTACGTAAAATGCATCCATGCAGGCTGCAAACAAAATTATTTCCAGAGTTGATTGCGTCTAGCAACTTCTTAGTGCTCCTATATCTGGGAGTTTTAGCGCTTCCACTAATAGAAGTGAAAACAAAATTGAGAAGTCAAAACTTCCACAGTATATTATGTGGATAGTTATGATATGTATATGTTATAGTTATGTTATGTATATGGATATAGTCATGTTATGTATATGGTAGTTCAATATATGGATGATTCATCCAATTGATCTTTTGAATTTGTTCTTGATCACCTGGGGGTGGCGGCCAATCATAGGGTCTAATTTTTATATCATATTTGCGATCTTTTGTCAGGATGTCATATGTATTTTGAGAATACAGTCGACAAGAGCCACTTCATACGCACCGTCGAATTTGATAGTGGGGGAGATTTTCGTCCAAAAATCACTTGTTCTATTCAAATCATTGTAGAGAGGATCGGAAACATTGGACATGAATGTCACATAAAAATCATTGGGCATTGCTAATGTCTTCAACTGCAACCCAAGAATCCAAATCAGAGTTGTATCCTAGCCAACGAACAAGCAACTGTCTCTTGCCCCTGCGAGTACGACTCTTTAATATCTTTTCAATTTGATAAATTTCACTACTGTTTCTAACTTTTGTAGTTCGTATTCATAAGAACCGCCGAGAATCTCATCATGTTGGAACCCCTGGTCCCAGTTTTGTCAGATAAATGTCCCTCCCAGATTCATTTCTTTTGGCCCCTTAATTATTTTCCTTCTTTAAGTAATAAATATTAATTTTCCTATTATTTTTGACGCCATTTTGGGTCCTCTTAACTGCGTACGTGCTTAATAGACCACGAGGGAAAGAATTGCGCAGTTAGGGAGGTTGGCCAGTAGATAAGTAAGTCCAAGGATTGGCTGGAAAGATTCTTTACCACCCTAGTAACCCCCGCCGAAGCACGCGGCTAGCGGGCTGGAAAAAAGAGAGTTTGAGTTCAGTTCTTTTTACACCGCGTGATTGTTAATACAGTAAGATTTTTCTATGTACTCTTTTTAACTTTTCAGCTTGGGTCGAATCTAAAAGAGTTAGTTAGAAATCTTATCGGTAAACTTTGGCTTTAAATGTGGCCATAGACCCTCCGATCACGTTAGTATACGGAACCGTTGGAGTAACCACGGAAATCCCGCTAATTTGGGGCCAAAGAGGGATCTTCTCCCTCCAGTAAGTGGCATAGCAACTCTTTGCGCCATTTTTGCCTTCAAAGTGGTGACCCCGCGCGGTAAACCTCCAATAAGTGGTGGCAGCGAGTTAAAGTCCTATCAGTAAATCTGATAATAAAAGAATTCCGCGCTTTCGAAGAGGCGAAAAAATTGGCTTAGAAATTAGCCTATAGTGGGTACATATATAAAAATTGTAAAGAAAAACTTTTTATCTGAGCTGTGCCTAGTCGGATAATAATAGATAATAAAATTTAATAATCAATAAATCACGCGAATAATTAACTTCTGAGACAAGGGAGGCTGCGCCACCCAAAAATATAATCGACAAATTAAAAAGGAAATAATTTTTCACAAAAGGATAAGAAGGATAAAAAGAAACATTGATAAAAGGATTTTTATTTGAACAAAAGACGTTAAATAAACCTTGAAATAATGGCGGACAAACGAAGAATTCAGACAAAATCTACCGCGGTAAAACAAAAATCAGGTTCAGACACACAATTATATGCGACTCCCGCTGGAAATACCCTAAAAAACACCATCAGATAGAACCATATATCACTCAACAGATGAAATAGACATTTCTGAGACATGTGAAGAGGATATCTTCAAACCAAAACAGTAATAGAGCGATCCCCGGTACGAACCAGAGAAGAAGAGAAAAGTCTAAAACAAGTGCAGAAAGTATTACTCGCAAATAGAGAAATCCGAACGAAAGAAACAGTGGCGATAATACATGAAGAAAAATTATTACATGAAAGAACGGGTATAACAAAACAAACTCACCCTTCAAAGAAGGTACAAAAAGTAGGGGAGTTGGGGAGAAGAAAATATTATACAACGAGTAGACTCAGAAAACAAGTTAAAAGAATATAATAACAGTGAGATTCAGAGTAGACCAAGTAGCAGGAGTAGTAGAAGCTCAATTTCCAGTAGGAGCTCGCGAAAAAGTACCCAAATAGATATGACACAACAACTGTTAAATTCCATGGAGAAAGAAAGAGAGAAAGATAGACAAGAAAGAGAACGAAAGGAAGAGGCTGATAGGATAGCCAGAGAAAAAAAAGGAAGAGGCTGATAGGATAGCCAGGGAACAAAGGAGGAGGCAGACAGAGAGGAAAGAAAATACATAATGGAAATGATTGCAGGGAGAAATTCCCAAGAGCCTCAGAAATCGTCTACAATAGAGGTAATGCAGGCAATAAACCTGCAACCAATGAAAGAAAATGAAGATGTACATTTATACATATACAATTTTGAAAAAAACGGCGGAATTAAGTGGATTACCGAGAGAAAATTGTGGTGACAAGAATACAGCCCCTCCTTAACTACAAAGCACAACTTGCATATAAAGCATTACCAATGGAATACTCAAAAGATTTTGAAAGGCTAAAACAAGCCATTTTTGAAAAAATTTCAACTCTTCCCCGAGCACTTTCAAAGAAGGTTTAGAAGCAAAAGAAAACGAGACAACGAAAACTTATAAAGAACACGGGTACAAATTGAAAGATATGTGTTTAAAATGGCTAGAGATAGAAAACTATACAATATTAGAAGACCCGGAAGAAATAAAAGATAAGATAACGGAAGTGGTAAATAAAACAGTAATGGAACAATTTTTAGAAAATACCCACAGAGAATTGAAAATATATTTGAAAGAAAAAAAACCCAAAAACAATTGAAGAAATGTCCGAATTAGCAGACAGGCACACTGAAATTAGAAGGGAGGCATTCCCACAAAAACCAAGGTTAGGAGGAAATGGTAGAAAAGAATACCTGTACACAGAAAATAAAAAAGAATGCTAGCCAAATATGGCAAACACAAGGAGAACCTGCTACCACTTTAACTTGAGCGGCCACTATAGCACCAATTGCCCAAATAAAGACGGTAGAAAATACGGACAAAAACAGGAACAGCATGAGGTTACCTGTTATAACTGTAATAAACGAGGACATTACGCCTCAGATTGCCGAAGCGCGAAAAAAAATTACGACAATAATTACAGAACAAAGGAAGATGGGGCAAACGGAAGACAGGACAATCCGAGAAATGATCGATCCCGAAAGAATTGGAAAAAGCCTCAAACGTATAAGAGAACCGCATGGGGTTAAAAAGCCCGGAGAATATGAAAACTTGCGCATTTGCAGAATCACACAAAGTATGTGGCGAACTAAATGGTAAATCGGTGGCAATAGCTATTGATTCCTGCAGCGACCAAACCTATGTACGGGAAGAGTTGATAAAGAAAACCGACATAAATTACAAAAATAAAGTGGCATCGCTATGCTACTATGGAGCAGAACATAAATGTCCGACAGCTCAGGTCATAATAGAATTAGCCAATAAAGAGGGAAATACGGTTAAAAAAGAATTAAAAGTAGGGGTTGTACCTACTCTTGCAGTAGACGTTTCATTAGGGGGAGATTTCAGAAATATCGAAAACTTTCTTGCACTAAAAGCAACCTCCATGATAAAAAAGAGTAAATGCGGTGACACGGAGTCAAGAAAAAAAAAAAAAGGGAGGCTGTGCCCTTCACTAATGAAAATGATGATCAGAATATACAAAAACCATTTCAGTTTAACGACGATCTCGTCGTTATTCAAAAAAATTTCATAAAATAATACAAAACCGAGAAAACCTAAAAGCAAAAGAAGGGCGGATAAAAAGGAATATAACCAAAAACAAGAGAAATTATTGACCATAGAAAAAGAACCAGAAAAGACCGAAGAGGAACTAACTGAAACACTCGGAATAACTTCCGAAAAATTCGCAGAACTACAAGCAAACGATAAAGAATGCAGAAAAAAATAAAACTAGCACCAACGAATCAAAAAAATCCGCAATCTAAACAGTTTTCCAATAATGGAAATCTACTTTACAAAATAATGGAGACTGGGGAAAACGCTAGAAAACTACAACTTTTGGTACCACATGAATTAAGGAAAGCGGTAATAAAATTGGCTCACTCAAGCCCAACGGGGGGACACATGGGATCCCAAAGAACAAGAGATAGAGTCTTGCAGCGTTTTTGGTGGAAAGGATTAAAAAAAGATATTATCAACTTTTGTAAAAGATGCAAAGACTGTCAATTAGTCGCATACAAAAAACCCAAATGAAAAAAGTTCCAATCCAATGAAAAAAATGCCCATTTTCGGCAAACCATTTGAGAGAAATTCAATGGACATTGTAGGCCCACTTCCAAAGTCTAGCGCGGGAAACAGATTCATTTTAGTTATTAATGATCTGGCTACGAGATACCCAGAAGCTATCCCAATGCGAACAGTAAAATCACCAAAAATCGCAGAAGAATTAGCGAAATATGTCTCGCGTCACGGAATCCCGAAGGAAATTTTAACAGATAATGGAACCAATTTTATATCGACATACATCCGCAAATTATATGAAATTCTTGGTATTAAAAAAGTATTAACTACTCCATTCCATCCTCAGACAAATGGAGTGACAGAAAGATTTAACGGAACCCTAATTAGTATGTTGAGACGTTTTGTAAGAGATGATGTAAACCAATGGGACAAAATGCTTCCTTATGTCCTTTTTGCATACAGAGAAACTCCCCACCAAGCTACAGGGTTCTCGCCATTTGAATTACTATATGGGACAAACCCAAGGGGGGTGTTAAGACATTTTAAAGGAATCATGGGAGAATGAGGAGAAAAATGAAGAAACAGTGATAAACCACTTGCTATCACTACGAGAAAAACTGCATAAATACCACGAAATTGCAAAACAAGCACAGGGGAAATATACAGACAAAACGAAAACATGGTACGATAAATCCGCCCGAATGCGCAAATTCAAGGAAGGGGAGGAAGTCCTCATTTTATTACCGGACGGAAATAATAAACTGGAAGTAAGATGGAAGGGACCGTTTAAGGTAAAAAAGAAAATGAATGATGTAAATTATATGATAGAATTAGATGGAGCGAGAAAAAAGGGAAGAAGTTTACCATGTGAATTTACTGAGGAAATTTAACAAGAAAAATGAAAAAGAAAACCTCAAGGATCCGCAAAAGCGCTGTCTCATGATTTCGACCTCAGAACATGACGAAGAAAGTGCCCCTTTAGGTACAATAGACCCGAAAGAAACACATATAAAGGCCATTGAAAGGGTTTCGGCAGAAACATATCTGAGCCAGGCTCAGAAATCCCAATTAAATAAGTTATTCACGGAATTTGCAGACGTATTAACAGACCAAATCGGAAAAAAAACAGAAAATGTAGTACATAAAATACTATTAAAGGACAAGAAACCAATAAAACAATACCCATACCGAATACCGGAAGCAAAAAGAAAATAAATGAAAAAAGAAATTGACCGAATGCTCGAGTTAGGGGTAATAGAACCATCAAATTCAGAATTTGCAGCACCAGTCGTATTAGTCCCGAAGAAAGATGGCTCCATTAGATTTTGCGTAGACTACAGAAAACTGAATAATATTTCCGAATCAGACGCGTACCCAATACCAAGATAGTCCCGAAGAAAGATGGCTCCATTAGATTTTGCGTAGACTACAGAAAACTGAATAATATTTCCGAATCATACGCGTACCCAATACCAAGAATGGATGAAATTCTAGAGTCAGTTGGCTCCGCAAAATTTATATCAATTTTAGACTTGAGAAGGGGATGTTGGCAAGTAAAAATGGACCCAGATGATTCAGCCAAAACTGCCTTTATTACTCCATTTGGGTTGTACCAATTTAGGTACATGCCATTCGGACTAAAAGGGGCACCAGCAACATTCCAAAGGCTAGTAGATTATATTTTAAATTCCTTACCCTATACAAGAGCCTACTTGGATGATATTATAGTATTTTCGAACTCGTTCAAGGAACATCTAATCCATATGGAATAAGTATTAACCAGGCTGAGGAGAGCAGGACTAACTTTGAATGTAGAAAAATGTAAATTAGTGCAGAAACAGACAGAATATCTGGGACACAAAATAGGAAATGGTATAATAGCCCCATTAAGGGAAAAAAAACAGAAAAAAAAATTAGAAACGCAGCAGTTCCGACCACAAAGAAAAAAGTTCAGTCATTTTTGGGGTTGGCAGGATATTATCGAAAATTCATACCAAATTTTGCAACGATTGCTACGCCTTTGACGGAGTTAACAAGAAAGAGGGCCGTAGACCCCATTAAATGGTCACAAATTGAACAAATGCATTTTGATACACTGAAAGATGCTCTTTGTGGCGAAAGGATACTGAGAAATCCAGATTTTTCCTTACCGTTTGTGCTGCAAACTGACAGTTCAGATTACAGATTAGGGGCAGTTCTATCCCAAAATTTTGAAGATGGGGAACATCCAATCACATTTATATCCAGAAAATTATCAAAAGCAGAATTAAATTATAGCACAATTGAAAAAGAATGCCTTGCGATAATTTATGCGGTCAAAAAACTGGACTATTATTTATATGGACGTAAATTTAAAATAATAACGGATCACAACACATTGAAATGGCTGAATATAATGAAGCCAGATAACCGACGATTAGCACGGTGGCCCTGTGCTTACAAGAATATGATTTCGAAATAAAATCAAGACCGGGGACAGATAACGGAAAATGCTGACGGCATGTCCCGATTGTGAAAAAAGAATAATATAAGTTAAATTAGGCGGGCTGTTCCTACCTAATACCATGTATATATATGAAAAAGATAGTAATTGTATTTTTTCTCCATTAAAATAGATGTCGATATTTTGGGGTAAAACGTCTCCCGACGGAGAAGGAGGTCAAAGAAGCATTTATGACACAGGACATTGGATGCCTCAAAAATTAGACGAAACCAGAAATGATACCAATGGTAGATAGGAAACAAAAGCAACCCGTAATACAGCCAAACCGAGTAGTAATGGGGGGGACCCATTGTAGGGTACACAATATTTAAAGCCGACATTGTCGCGTGGAAAATCACACCTCCAGAGGGGAGGCTTGTGGAAAACTGGCGAAACACCTGCACCGAAGCGGAAACCATCTAGCGGTGAAGGAGATGTTTCACCGCATAAAGGAGTACGTACATGTTTCCAAGCCTCAATCAAATTTTAAAGGAATCGGTGGAGGGGGTGCGGCTGTTCGGCATGGAAGGACGAATCCCTTCGAAAACGCCAGCTGCCGTCCCATCACAAGGGAAAAGAGAGGTAGGGACCCATGCCAGAGCAGAAACAAGGAGATCCCAAAACCCTCCACCGCATTCACAAGAAATAAAGACACGTCAGACTGGACGGGGGGCTGTGCCTGACCGTCCATCGTTATTAGGGATCGACCGACCAATATTCAGCTATCAGATACCCCGTAGGCCGCAGGCTGAGCCACGCGCCCTTACGTTAACCCTCTCCCCCCCCCCAAAATCGTAACACCCGTCCGCCCACCACACAAATTCGCCCAAGCACCACTCCTTATTTACACCCCTCCCCAAATCGTCACTACCAACCGCATTCTAGATCCATTCGCACCCCAATAAAACCCCACCACAATCCCCGTAACTCTCACAATCCCAACTCATCACCAGCCTCATCTGGAGTTGCCTTGCAAAGGCAACCTTCGAAAGGAAACAACTATTAATGCAGCCGCACCAAAGACTCATTACCCCACTATGGATATTCGGTATCCTGCTACTGCAACTACAAGCAGAGCAGAGATTATTTATCCCGCCACGGATATTCGATATCCGGCCGAGGAAATAAAACCCCTGCTACCTATGTCAACCCCCCTAATCCCCCCTAGAAAAAATTAACTGATAGGGCTCTCCTCGACATGTTCGTTGACCGTCAGGAGACTCCCGAGGAAGACATCCTGCAATTATTTCCAACGGAGGAGGAAGAGAGGCTGCTGAAAAATGAGGAAAACTTCATAGTACCCCACACTACTCGGCAGGGCAGAAACCCTCGCACGGCAGAAGCTCTAAGGAAGAAATAAACCTGGAAGACCTGGAAGACCAGAGGAAGATGAAAAGGAAATTTAGTGTGTATTTTAATTTGATATTGTGTCTGAATTTCCAGCCAATCCAACGGGGATGCGGGCCATTTATCTTAGGAGGGAGGTGTTGGAACCCTTGGTCCCAGTTTTGTCAGATAAATGTCCCTCCCAGATTCATTTCTTTTGGCCCCTTAATTGTTTTCCTTCCTTAAGTAATAAATATTAATTTTCCTATTATTTTTGACGCCATTTTGGGTCCTCTTAGCTGCGTACGTGCTTAATAGACCACGAGGGAAAGAATTGCGCAGTTAGGGAGGTCGGCCAGTAGATTAGTAAGTCCAAGGATTGGCTGGAAAGATTCTTTACCACCCTAGTAACCCCCGCCGAAGCACGTTGCTAGCGGACCGGAAGAAAGAGAGTTTTGAGTTCAGTTCTTTTTTTATACCGCGTGATTGTTAATACAGTAAGATTTTTCTATGTACTCTTTTTAACTTTTCAGCTTAGGTCGAATCTAAAGAGTTCGTTAGAAATCTTATCGGTAAACTTTGGCTTTAAATGTGGCCATAGACCATCCGATCACGTTAGTGTACGGAACCCTTGGAGTAACCACGGAAATCCCGCTAATTTGGGGCCAAAGAGGGATCTTCCCCCTCCAGTAAGTGGCAAAGCAACTCTTTGCGCCATTTTTGCCTTTAAAAGTGGTGACCCCCGCACGGTAAACCTCCAATACATCATCTTTGGTGTCTCGCAACCGATATGTCGAGGGTTCAGTGTCTAGGATTTTGGGAACTTAAAAAGCTCAGTGCTCCATAAATAATTGCCCTTTTCAAAAATAGTTGATGGTTCTATTAATTCGAAACAGTATCACCAACATTGGATTTCTTCTTCACAATTTTTTTGTTGCCGTTTTTTCACTGGAATATTGCTTTAGAAAAGCATCAAATGTATTTTCACTGCAATGAACTTCCTGAGGGCTAACATTGGACAGGGATCGATGTGGTCGTTGGTTTATATATTTGTATGATTTCATATAAATCATGAATAAAAGCAGCAGTATTTTTCAGCGTAAAAAGCTTGAAATTAATAGACGATTCGTTCTTATTAATCGTTCAAAACCAATGCAGCCTTTATCGGACTGTGACTATAATATAGCTTTGTATTATATTTCAATAGAACCTTTTGCACAAGAGGATTAACAAATTCGCCACCGCGCTCCGATTGAATTTTTCTATAGCAATCATGTTCAAGAATACTTTCTAAGGCCTGAGCAACTTCAAACACCTCTCTTTGATCGCAATGGAATGGCATATGCATAGCAACTAGACACTGATTGCCACTAGAATATATTTCTAGGGTGTATTGTGACGCCGTTGAATCGCGTCTAGAGTTAAAAGATCAGTTTGCATTATATGCAGAGGGGAAAAGGCCTTAGTTTGTCGATATTGTTTGCCAAGAAGCCTACGATTCCGATGCAGTGTGTAACTCGGTTCATTTTCTAGATGCTCTTTTGATTTTTTTAATGTGCTGCTACCTATGTCAGAGGCAACTTCAGAAAGCGTTGTGGGGGAATTTAGACTTCCCACTTCACCATATTTTCACAGACATGATTTAAAACTTTATCCATTTTGAACGCAAACACGTAGTGTAATGTCCAATCTCCTTTTGAACACTGGAGGGTGGTGCTTGTGACCGTGAGTTGATTTCAATACGTCTTCGCTTTTGTCTAATCATCGTTGGTGTGTTATCAAATCATTGCTTCTGCTAGGAGTGCTAGTATTTTCCAAGATTGAATTAAAATCTTCTTCTTCTTTTTTAAATGGTGTTGGCGTTGTTAGAGGGCTGGCACTTCTACTATATTCTCTTAATTTCTTTAGAATTTGCTTCTTACCAATTAGACTTTTGGGGAAGTTGATGCATTTAGAAAGGTGTATAGATTATTGTCAAATGACAAACGTCCTTTACGATTTGTAACCATATCGCAAATTAAATCCAGTAGATTATAACTTTATCCCTGAATTATAATTCGTTTCCTCGTGCTATCGACTTGAACTTGATAATCATCACTTTCCAACATGAGATATGTTAATACTCTTTTACTCTGTTGTCGATAGGTCACTGGCAATAGGTTTCCAATTGATGTCACTGTGGAATTCAATTCCTTCTCCTTTGATTGTGATATTGTTGCTGCTGCAGAATCTTGAGGAGATGTTTTCCTGTTTGGAGGGTCGACTTGAACTTTATGATAATCATCACCACCACTTTCCAACATGAGATATGTTAATACTCCTTTACTCTGTTGTCGATAGGTCACTGGCAATAGGTTTCCAATTGATGTCACTATGGAATTCAATTCCTTCTCCTTGGATTGCACTGCTGCAGAATCTTGAGGAGATGTTTCCTGTTTAGGGGGATCTGTGACGGCGGTTCTCTCACGAGAAGGTCTATGTTTGTCCACACGACGCAATGCATCTTGAAGTAAAACTAGCTTTTTATATCATCGGTAATATTTTCATCATTAATAAATTTGCTTGAATTGTCCTCGAAGTGTTCCACGGGTGAGAGGACAAGTTCTATTGGAGTCAATTTATAGGGTTTAGCCATCTAGAAAACACTTTTTACAAGTCCTGCAATTATTGGCAGTAAAAGTGTAAAAAAGCTACCGCCCACCTGAAGAAGACGTTTTCTTTTAAATTTTTTTCCTTTGTTTTAGCAGGCCAAGGCACGTACAGTGGAACGATGTTGCTTTGTCTGTTGTCTAACACCTTCTGGCAAGTGTACATTGCCCTCAGTTAAATTTAAAAACAAAGTTCAGATATTAGATTAATGAAATCATTGTCAACGCCATGTTTGAGTATGGCCTTCCTGAGTGGAGGTCTTGAAGTGCCTAGAACGGAAAATAAATGTCTATTTTCGTGTAGTTTCTTCAATGTCATGATGGTAACTAATAGCCTTTTCTACTATTCACCGGAAGATATACAGTAATTTATTTGTCGAAAATATATGTGACTACACGTAGATCCTCGGATGTATTCAGATTAAGATCTAGCAAAATGTACCCATAGGGCTTATTTGTCGACTGACTGTACGCTGACAGCAGAAATTTGGGAGCACCTGGATATATTTGTTTATTGAGAGTTATTAGAGAACTAGAAGCACGAACAACTCGGTAGATAATAATAGATGGTGCAATTCAAAGCAAGGGCTCTCATACATTTGCTCTGATGAAACAGATTGTGTAGAACTAGGGTTATGGAAATGTGTTCATGATGAGAGCGAACGTTAAACAGTTTTACCATTTCCTGTAAGAACTATTCAATCGATTCAGCCAGATCATTTATAATCAGCCATAAATTTGGTTCATTACTATTGAAAACATCAAGTCCCCGTATGAATTGTATTGGCATGGACGTGGACGTGGCAATAGCTTTTATTTGGTCGTAGGACTCTTGCCAAATACTATAGCAATAGTAAATTTTCTTTGGTTTTTCCAAAAACGTTTTATTACAATTTTTAATTATTTCAACTAAAAGTGTCGATTTGCCTGATATTGACGGGCCACACAGAAACGATCTGAATGGTGTTTTAAATTGATAGATACTGCTGCTGCGGCTGACAACAGTCGGACTACAACTAACTGTAAACCATACTTGTCTAATGAATAAATAATAATTTTCCCATATATATACCTAGTACGTTAACAAGAACAAGAAAAAACATTTTTTTTATTTATTGACAAAAAACAACTTAAAATACAGCACGAAGAGCAATATTTTTCATTTATTTTCAAAAAACTTAAAATAGGACACTCACACACACTATTTGTACAACAACAATAGCAACAAGAACAATATTTTTTCACTTATTGACAAAAACAACTTAAAATACAGCACGAACAATAGCAAAAATAGCAGCACAGTTGAACAAATTTCTAGACTAAGAATTTAAAAGATGAGAATACCCCCCCCCCCCACTCCCTTCCGGGGGTCGAAGGCCGGCCGCGGGCAGGACCCCCCACCTACCGGGCCCGCGCGGGTGCACAGGCCGGAAAGGGCAGTGGAAAAACAAACTCTGTATACAATAGCCGCTGCTGCAGTTAAATGATGATTGATAAATTGATGTTGCCCCCCTCCATTTTTATACTATTTGAGGTTTTCAAGTTAACTTATCCAGACCGAGTTGGTTTCGATAGTCCACACATTAAAATCGATCTGAAATTCGATAGTGACCGTGGGGGAGTACTTTTACACCATTCTCGAGCACAAAGACCTTGTCGGATATACATGACATGGCATTTATTTCCACTCTAAGATTATAGTTCCTATATTGTAGAGAGCGAATTGCTAGCACTTTTGCTCTTGACACTAGACAACTGTCTAAACAGTTTCTGTAGACACTCATGTCGAAATTATTTTTTACAAAGTGTGTAGGCACCCCTTTGCACGCCTGTTTCACATCCTTGTCGTGTGCTTCTACACAGTAAACTGTAGGACCGGGGGAAACCCCATTGGATATTAAATCACTCCCCGTCTCTGATTTTAACATTAATAGTTGATTGGGGGCCTGACGTTTCACCAACTCGGGGTAGAGGGACTCATTCCAGTTGGTGTAGTCCATCCGCGAGCTGATGTGCACCCAATTTTTCCAAATCATTTAATAAATCCCCGGTTTTAACTTTTAACAACAGAGAATCTGTGTCCCCATAGTAAAATTGAATCCCCCCTCCCTTGGCCATTGCACCTTGCCCACATTGTAAAAGAATGACAAATTGAGTTTTTTTGGAAATTTCCAGTACTGAACTGCCCCCCGCTATATTCTTATTCAGTACAACATTTCTCTTTTTCTGTGTAGAAGAACCATATTCGGCTCTATGCACGTGAATGTTGTAAAATTTGGATTGGCAATAATTCGTGCACATTCTTTGGGACATGTTACGACGTCACAACGTGATCTGTTTCGTACGCTTTCATACATTTTCCCAAAAGCTGAATTTAAAATAAATTTGTACATTTCTTTTGTATATTTCTGTTTGTACTTTACTTTTTGCCAGTGAACGTTTACTGACAAAGGTGTCAATGTTCTGATTAAATTGCAGGGCCCAGTGTATTTTATGACCCTGGAACCATTGCTCACCATCCATCGCAATAGCACATGGTGAACAACAATATTCTGTTTCGGGTCCAGATCTGCAATTAGTTTCTGCTTGGAGGGGGTCCAGTACATGCCCATATCCTCAACCAAAGACCGATTGTAAGGGCTCAATGACTCCTTGGTCACAGGTCTATTAACGCACGGAAATAAAAAATCTTTTATTGTATCCTGAAGTTCCACTGCTATATATCCATCAATTTCAAAGAACCATCCTTGTGGACCATTCTCCTCGACGGGTGTGAATGTCGGGGATGTCACAAAGGATTTTCAAGCCATTTGTAACTGCCACATGGTAAACAGTAGTGACACATTGTCGAGGGGTACAATGAGTTCATATCAAGAAAAACTGCATGGGACTTTACACAGGTGTCTTGTCCAGTTGGATCCGTTGTTAGAACGCGATCCCCGTGAAAAAACATACCCACCCCTCATCGATCTTTCTACAAAAAGGTGTTGATCCACATCGGTGATCAACCCAATTTCTTCCCTACTAATTTTTAGAATTAAGTCTATCACCAAATGCGGAGTCGAAAAATAATAGTCAATGTCTAGCCCAAACTCTGAATAAATTTGATCTGTGTTTTTGCAGACAATATCCAAAAGAGTTAACACATCACTGGCAAAGTACATTCTACAACAATCCCAACCATTTTTACAATTACCCTTAGCCCATACCCTCTTGACAAATTCATAGTCTTCGGCAGTGCATTCACTATTGGTAAGTGGATTATAGAATGCTTCAATTGGGGGTAGTTTCTCCTCACTTAACCGTGCGCCAGAGCAGTAATAGTAATACGCATATATGCCTTTACAGGTCAGTAAGTCATACATTTCACTGTCTGGAAAGCGCTGTTTAAGCAGAGGAAAAACTATAGAAATTGTCACTT
Organism: Artemia sinica; assembly: GCA_027921565.1. Taxonomy (NCBI): domain Eukaryota; kingdom Metazoa; phylum Arthropoda; class Branchiopoda; order Anostraca; family Artemiidae; genus Artemia; species Artemia sinica. The sequence goes on along the minus strand of JAPEVW010000081.1, from coordinate 96,841 downwards.
TTCCTGACTTGAATGCGTTGACTCAAAGCCTTGGGGAAAAAACTATAAGAATATAAAAACCGGATTTTATTCCAGCACATATGCCCATTATTCACTATCTGCCATTTCAACTCTTAAAAGCACCAGCTTCTAAGCAGATTCGGGGATAATATTGTAGGTAAATGAGTTGTTTACCCATAGACTATCTCCTCCCCCTCCCTCCCTCTGCATACGTGCCAAAGTCGGTAATTAGATTTCAAATGATAATTTAAATTTTGAATGAAAACTGGTATAAAAACTGCTGGCTTACATTCACATTGCACGATTGGTATGCTACACCACGAAAAAAAACTACCCCCTGAAGGTACTTCCTGCCACAAGTGATTATGGTCCCTGACTTTCCCCTTTCCCCTTCTTTTCCCCCTAGTCCCTTTCCCCTTAGTCCCCTCTTCAAATTCCCCCTTACAAACCCAGCATATTGTCTGATTTTTAATGGCCAGACGATCCTCTGCTGACAATAACATCGGGTAGCGGGTATTTCTCAATTGGGAAATAGCTCCATAAGAGTGACAATTAATTTATTCAATGCTTTGATCATGAACTCATTCTCATCCAATGTTTCGACTATTTCTAACAATTGGATTGTGTTAGAACTATCTCTTTGTGCGTGGGCATAGGAAACCGCAATAGCTTGATGTTCTTTGATACGATTCGGAAATTGTAGGTCGTTCACATCCACCAGCTTAGCTTCACAACACAAACTTATTTTATTGCTTTGCAGGAGCGTCTTCTGGGAATTTTTAAATCTCAAGATGGGCCCTGTCACCCGAAACTGTTTCACCGATTGATAGCCATGGACGCCTGCAATGCTTCATGTGATTTTGTAGCTTTAAATCACTACGAAATCTAGACAGGCATATTGGACGGTAATAAAATAGCCCCATTTTCTTACCCCTCCCAGAACTCTACTAATGTCCGTAATAGGATTGAAATGGTCAATTAAATTGGGTTCACTAGGCGGTGTATACAACAACCAAACCCAGTTTTCACTGATTCAATTGACAGGCCTTTACTGAGAATATTACACCTTTTTATTAGAACGCATACCCTCTTGAAATTCCGTTTCGTATTGGAGCACAGTAACACCGATATTTAAATGGGCGTTGGCCCGTTCAAAAATCTATTGACCTGAGACCCTCTTTCAGACCCCTCTTTCTCATGCACGGTCCAATAGTCCAAATTTCTCTTTGTAGCCTCATCTTTCAGAGGTTCAAAAGATGATATGAGGAAAGCGTACATGAAACATTTTTGGCCTGTTTCGAAACAGATTTGTTGAACGCCCTTGCATCCTTCTATATCGGGATCATATTTTAAAACTGTACCCGAATCCCTATGCCCCCCTCTTAAAATAAAATCTTTTTTAAATTTACATATATTTACACTTAAATTATCAATAAGTAAAACCACAGACCCACTCCTGTTCTCATTATAATTTTCGAGATGAGTGATAAAAATTGTCAATCCACTGCATAAAGACTGTCTCATAATTGTCCAAATGAGAATTCAACACCAACATCTCGGTGTGTACATAGTGATCGTACACTTCACTATGACCCTCATTTAGGTAAAATATTTTTAAAACAAATTGAGGCCTTAATGGAGTCCCGACCTCCCCACAACTAAATCCGGTGCTCAAGAAGTTCACGAATTTTCTCTACATATTCATGAACGATATAAATGGGACCCCATAAGTGAATTAAACAGATCCACAAAAGCTGCAGCACAAACAATTATTGTATTCAATATCGAATTTGTTTGTTGAAATTCAGGTAGTGATGTGAATTGTATATCATTACCCCCTCCTCCATGTATATCATCATCATTAGCTAAACCCTCCCCCTCTTGTATATTATCATCACCATCCCCCCCCACTTTGTTCAACAATAGGGCTAGTCCATATACTAAAATCTATCGAAGCAATTACTTTTCAATTAAATTTGATTGAACTGGGACGAAGTCTATTAAATCAGTGGGGGGAGGGTTCTTATTTAACTCTTTGGTAAAATTATCTAAATTTTGTATTGTATTCGGGCTTAGCCATGGTAAGTCGCCCTCTGAACTAACTGCTTTGCCATGTTCAACTGTGCTATTATCAACATTGAAATAATTACTCAATAAATTGTCAGGCCATTCCGTATTAGTGGAATAAGTATCATTTAAATAACATTACCATCACCAAAACACGCCTCTAAGAATTTACTACGCCATTCATTATCGTCGATAGCCAGTGTTTCAGTGACCTGATTGTCACGAAACTCCATTTGCGGTTCAATTTGGATTATTTCGTGACTTGTTCTTCAGCTGGTGGGGGAGATAGTGCATATGGAACCAATACAACCTATAAAGAATATAGCTTATTTTCAAAGTGTCTAAATCACCCTCTTTTTAAAATTGGATTATTATTTTCATATCATTTAAAACATGTGCTTAAAAAACACGCTTAGTAGTAGTAGTAGTAGCAATATCTGTGCACACATAGTACCATTTGGTGAATTCACTATTACCCACTCTATATATCCTGAAAGTTCCAATTTAATAGTCACCACATATGCATTAGTGATATAACATATTTACAATCTAAATGAGATATAGTAGGTTTTGATTTTGTTCAAACAACTCCCCAAAAATCTCATATTAATACTCTTTATCTGCTTTGGAAAAAAAACCAGGGTCTTTACTTGGTTTGAAAGGGGTATTCTAAGTCCTTTCACATCATCTCCTGAAAATAGCTTATTTTCAATGTGTATAAACCAATATACTTTGACTTTACATCCGTTAATGTAAGTCTGTTATTTTCAAGATTTTCCGGAACATACGATAAAATGGAGACTGTTAAGTCTCGCATCTCTTATCGAAGCTTTATTACACAAATTAGGATCTGGAATTATTTCGAAGTCTAACGGTACAATCTCTAACCTTCAAATGACTTGGGAGAAAATTCATTAGCGGAAATAAAATTTTAAAACTTACATTAAGATTTGCAGCTTGCATGTTGAGGGTTGAAGGAGGCACATTCTCGCCTTGTATAGAGGGCGTTGGTCTTGAAGGCCCCGGCAACGCTTGATAGGGGGTGGATGGACCAGCGATGTCACAGCCATGTATATGCGGGGTACACTGAGCTGAATGTCTTGGCCAACGGCCATGCTGGACAACTGATGCCCTCACAGGCGTTTTATCAGTGGTTCTAGCCTTCTTGTCTGGTGGGGGACATTGCTCAAAATTGTCCTTAAAAAGAAAGAAAGTTAAGTTTTTCATGTAATAACTCTACCCATCTTAATGGAGGGGTCCCATACATAGGAAAAAGCGCCC
>JAPEVW010000081.1:87500-93393 GCA_027921565.1 Artemia sinica | reverse complement strand
TGGAGGGGTCCCATATATAGGAAAAAAGCGCCCGATTTCGAAATTCGATGCGCAACTCCTTTGCCCTAAAAAGGAACTTACTTAACCATAGTAAGATTGAACAATTTGGAGTGATGAATAACATAGATCGTTTTTTTACTATAATATACCTATAATGTTTTATACAAGTGTGTTTAAAACACAACCCTTCTTTATCATTGTTAGAAACCATCCCTCTCTTGCTAATTTTTTTTATATTTTAAGCTTTTAAAAAATACTATTATTTATCTAAAGAATAGATAAATTGGGCCCTCCCTCCTTTACCTGAAAGCAAAACTAGTTCTTTTTTGATAAAAAGCAAGAAGCAAGAGTTTTACTATAAAACTCACTTAAGGTAACTTCTAGGTTCTGGATAGAACCCCTCCACCTAGGAATAATGGTATAGCATCAACTAATAACTCGAGTACGACGAAAAAAAGGGAATATTTTACCATCCTATAATAGACAATAGTAAAGCGAGAAATGTTTAATTGCACTAGAACAAGAATAATTCAAACTATAGCCCGAAAATAAACGGAAAAATAGGTCTCATTTTCCCTCAACCTAAACCATTTCAACATGAAAAAAGTACCTAAAGTATGCAAAATTTCTTATAAAAAATTTGTGCACTCAAAGGAAAAATTCTAGACAAAACTTAGTCTGTAGCCTAGGCTTGCATGTGACCCTAAAGGGGGATGGAACGATACATAATGTTCCTGTTTTTACCCATATAGAAAATCTTATCGCCTCCCAGCTCTGCATATATTTTAAATATAACACGATTTTTTACATAAGTATTTTACGCAGAGATTTAACTAAAGCCGCTATTTGCTTTCATCAAAGCCATTTGAAAATAGAACACTCCTCTCATAAGGTATAATTATCTGCAAAAGCATCCTTTTTCCGCTCTGTTAATAAAAGATGTCTTTGTTTCGAGTGCAAGAGACATAGTTCTAAACCCTCCCCCCTAAATTAAAGACTGCTTTCTAGCCTAATACTATCAAAATTAAAAACCATAGTTTTCACGCTCCCCCCTGAGAATATAAAAGAAAACGATACTGAAAGAAAGGTATAGAAAAAGGAATAATGGCTCTCTTTTTCCACAAGCTCTTTCAAAAGTACCTAAAAAAGTATGCACTCTAAAGGGCTGTTAGCATCCCCCTTTTACATAATTTCCATGTCCTAAAATTATCTCTTTTAATTTTGCAAAAAATTCGCCCTTTTTCAGACCGTCTAGAATTACGCAAAGCCAGTAGCCTTTCATTGTCTAGCGACCACCCTTGTTTTTGTTAATTTCCTAACCTGACACGCGCGAAAAGATTTGTTTACGAAATCACCCCTCTTGAGACATAATCACACACAGTTTTTGTTTAAATCGCAACTGTGAAGATTCTGATGGTATTAAACGCATCAAGGAGAAAAGACAATTTTGAGTAATAACTTCAATTGAACGAATTAAATGGTGATGAATGGTGGGAGGGGGGAGGAGGGTGGATGGGGTTTACATAGTGGAAAAAAGAGTATATTTGAAACAAAGTAAAAAGATTTTTTTGGGGGGCATACCCTGAATTTGAATAGGGCGGGGGGGGGGGGTTGGGGGACTACAAAAAATGATTTATTTGGAAAAACTAAAGAAAATTTACAAAACAGGACTCACATTATATATTTGGGTAGCTAAAACTTCTAAATCCTCAGTATTTGATGTTTTGTTCCATTGTGTCGTGAAACGATATGTTACTTTAATCACAAAGCGTGTTCATTATAAACAAAATCTCAAGGCCGAATTGCGATGTAAGAGAAACCTTTCCGACTTCCTGATTGACCTAGAAAGAGACAAGTGATCTTGTTCCCGTTAGACGCTCTTATCTGGCAATGATGTAAACTCCCGTCTGTATCCATTGGGCTTGGAAACATCAAAAAAGTTGACCAACAAACATAACAGAACTATGAACAACATCGAATTACATAACCACAGACGCTCTTATCTGGCAATGATGTTAACTTCTGTCTTTATTCAATAGGCATTTGAAACATCGAACCACATAACCATCAACAAACAGAACAGAACAAAGAAACAACATCAAACATAACATAACCATAGACGCTCTTATCTGGCAATGATGTAAACTTCTGTGTGTATTCAATAGGCATTGAAACATCAAACCACATAACCATCAACAAACAGAACAGAACTAAGAAACAATATCAAACATAACATAACCACAGACGCTCTTATCTGGCAATGATGTAAACTTTTGTCTGTATTCAATAGGCATTGAAACATCAAAACCACATAACCATTAACAAACAAAACAGAGCTAAGAAACAACATCAAACCACATAACCATCAAAACCACATAACCATCAAACAATATAACCAGCAAACAGGCCTAGAAAGAGACATGTGATATTGTACCGTTAGACTCGACATAGATGGCAACAAGACGGTCCTCCCTGGAGTCAATAATGGGTTCCTACTGCCACCTGCGATGTAGTAAAGAGCGATTCACGGCTGTAAGCAACGAACCTTTGATATAATATTTTTAAAGAAACATTGAAGGGTCAAAAATCTCCCAAATGAAATTGATTCAATGTGCAAAATATGGCCAATATACAGCTACGTCTGTAGGCCTCCACAGTTTTTCATAGCCCCAAACTGAAAGTGTCAAAACAGTGTCATATATGGGGTCTGCTATGCGAGACTGCGTGGCATCATCGGATGAAACATTTTGTCATATTCCCGTTAAGCGCCATCATACAAACTAGTTTCTTTTTGTTCCCGTTTCGCCGCCATCATCTAGTTCTAGAGGCACTACTTCTATAATTCCCGAAGATAAAGATAAACTTACTGGCTAAACTTAAAAACCGGCCTTTATATAATGGAAAATGACCTTTCTTGTCACTATTAACTTCCTTTAAAATAAAAAAAGGTGTTCCCAAAAATTTACAATTCAGGACGATTGTCAAACAGTTTCGTGGTAACGAACTGTAAGTAAGGAGCGACCCGACTCAATAGTAACCGAAACTCTAAAAGACGGAACTTTGACACCAGTAGATACATCAAAAGAACCAGATTTTTATGCTGATTTCAAAATATATATGTTTCATCAAGTTTAGTCTTGCCCATCAAAAGTTACGAGCCTGAAAAAATGTGCGTTATTTCCGAAAAAAAGGGGAAAAAACACCCCTAATGTGATAGAATCTTAATGAAATCAAACATCAGATTCAGCGTATCAGAAAACCCTACTGTTGAAGTTTCAAGCTCCTATCTGCAAAAATATGGGATTTTGTATTTTTCGCCAGAAGAAAGATCACAGATGAGTGTTTATTTGTTTTTTTTTTCAGGGGTGATCGTATCGATCCAGTGGTCCTAGAATATCGTGAGAGAGCTCATTCAAACGGAAATTAAAAGATCTAGTACCCTTTTTAAGTGACCAAAAAGATTGGAGGACAACTAGGCCCCCTTCCACGCTCGTTTTTTATCCCAAAGTCACCCGATAAAAAAATTTAGATAGCCATTTTGTTCAACATAGTCGAAAATTTAAAAATAAATATGTCTTAAGAATGACTTAATCCCTCACAGTTTCCGGGGGAAGGGCTGCAAGTTATGAACTTTGCCTATTGTTTACATTAATCAAATGTGTCAAAGCTTTTTGCACAATATAGCCTAAGTTTTTCAAAAAAAGTAAAGAACTCCATTAAATCAAAATGAATCGAATGAACCCCTTTTGAAGTTTCTACGACAACGCTTTCTATGAAAACCTTATATACTCAAAAGTTAAAACGAACATAAATAATCCGTATATGAAGGGTTGCCCCCTCCTCAATACCATGCTCTTTACGCTGAAGTTTGAATGTTTGTCCCAATTTTTTAAGAACGGCTACTAAAACACAGGGATGGTTTAATTAAAGGAAGCTTTTCTAAAAGTGTTAACAGCTTAGCGTAAAGAGCAAGGTATTGAGGAGGGAGCAATCCTTCATATACGGAATAATTTCTGATCCTTTAAGTTTTAATGTTGCTCCTTACTTTCAGTTAAAAAAAATCTTGTTTTTTTTATTTAATTTCTTATCGTATTTGAAGTAATGCCGGTAAATCTGGCTCACCCTCCATGAAATATACCCTTCCCCCCTCACGGGAAACTCCTCCGTGGAAATTTCATCCAACTTAAAGTGCACCCCCTTCCCCGTCAAATTCTCTCCAGACAGTTCCATTTTCACCGAAAATCCCCTCCCCCCGTAAAAATTCATTGCGGATGATTCAGCCTCAAAAATTATCCTTAGCTTACTTTCATTTAAAAAGACTTTAATTTTTAATCGGTTTCTCGATCCCTCCGGAAATGCCCCCCCTTTCGTAGAAATTTTTGCTCGGAAAACAAATCACGCGGAAAACGGCCCCCGCTTAATTCCTCCAGTACGTCTCCACATTCAAAATTTAGTTGGCAATTTAGTTGGCATTTCGTACAGGAATTCGGTCAAATCTTCCCAGTGTAAAATTTCCCCTGGAAAATTTGGTCAAAGGAATTCGGTCAAATCTTCCCAGTGTAAAATTTCCCCTGGATTATCACACCCCCCCCCCCCCCCGGAAATTTCCCTCTCCAAAGAAGATTCGGTGCTTCCTTGTTAGCTAGCACACATTCGAGAATTTATATCGCGAACATGAGAAAACAACCAGTTTCAATGGTCTTTATACCAGACAATTAGCTTCGGCTCGGAGGGAAACTACATTGCGCCTATATTTTAATTAAATATTTAGGTGGTATTTTGGTTAGGTTAGGCTAGGTTAGTTTAGGTTACGTATTTGATATAATGTGGTCTGCGCGGCCACCCTTCCATAATTCTTTGTTGTAGTTTCCATAATTGTGTTACTAAACTATTATATTTTCATCATATTTTGGTATATTTCATTAGGATTAACCTAACTACAATTCTTGAGTGTTTACCAGCTAACAAGGAAGTACCAAAGATTATCCCTGTGAAATTCACCCCAAGCACAAAATATCGTCTTCCCAACTTCCCAATAACAAATATTATACGTAAAAAACGGGGGGAAATTGCATAATTTACAGGCCTCTCCCCGCGGATAGGGGGGGGGGGTTATTTTACCCCTAAAGACATAGTTATTTGATCGTTAAACTAAACTGAGCAAAATAGCTCAAAATTTTGATCGGAAAACTTTGGGGAAGAAAAGGGGCATGGGAGGGGGGCAGTTTGCCCTCCAATCTTTTTGGTTACTTAACAAAGAGCACTAGAACTTTTGATTTGCGTTCATATACATCCTCTCCCGATCTTCTAGGGCCATAATTTCGGAACAATCACCCCTGGGGAAAAAAAACAACAACAAACAAACAAATCATAAGCATGAAATGAATACGCATCTGTGATCTTTCTTCTGGCAAAAATAGCAAAATTCCACATTTTCTATATAGGAGCTTGAAACTACAGTAGGGTTCTCTGGTACACTGAATCTGATGGTGTGATTTTCATTAAGATTCTTGAATTTTAGGGAGCATTTTCCCCCTAAGTAAAATATCAGGCAAATTTTCTCAGGCTCGTAACTTTTGATGGGTGACATTAAGCTTGATGAACCTTATATATAAAGATGGTGGGAGCAGTGAAGATGTTAAAAATCGAATAGCCAAGGCTCAGGGTGTTTTTTCACAGTTAAAAAAAGTCTGGAAGAATAGGAAGATAAGTCTGCAAACCAAGATTAGAATCTTAGAAGCTACAGTGATGACAGTGGTCAAATATGGCTCTGAAGCATGGACGCTCCGAAAAGCGGATGAAGATTTGCTAGATGTTTTCCAGAGAAATTGCTTAAGGATTGTTCTGGGTACCCGGCTGACTGACCGTATTTCAAACAATAGGCTATACGAAA
>JAPEVW010000081.1:0-82500 GCA_027921565.1 Artemia sinica | reverse complement strand
AGAAAGGATTCTGGAATATTCTACCTGTATTCCAAAATACATGTAGAACATCATGGTTGCAGCGGCAGCTGCAACCTAGTAAAGAGCGAACCACAGCCCATAGTAATCAAAAGTTGAGAAACTTGTTTAAAAAAAACTGTCTAGTGAGAAAAAATTGCCATTTGACACTGAATCAGGAATGGTAACTATTGTTTCGGTTAATCTTAGAAGTAAACGTTTATTGCGAAAAGAAATTTATGGTGATTTCAAAACAGAGCCTGAAACCCCTTGAAAATGGCGTCAAATCGAAATAAAAAGTGCACCATTGGAATCAGCATGGTCCAAAACCTTTTGTAGGATAATTACAGTCCCCCACTCTCAGTCCCAGCACTGATCTGTCTCCTTTTTTCTTTTTTTTTTTCTTTTTTTTCTAGAAAGGCTAGGGGGTGGCCAGAGCATCACATAGAGGTGTGTAATAGCTCATTCGAAAGGGAATTAAATTTTTAAGTGTCCTTTTTCAGTAACCGAAAAGATTGGAGGGCAAATAGCCCCCTTCCCTGCAGGCCCCCTCCCCCACAACTAGTCCTATAAAAATTTTGAGATAGCCATTTTGTTTAACATAGTTCAAAGGTCCAATATATATGGTTTTGATGATTATATGGCCCTCCATAGTCCCTGGGGAAGGGCTGTATGTGGTATCGGGGGCTTATCAATATCGCTCGTATCGGTATCGTGCGCATTGGTATCGCATGTATCGCATCTGGAATATCGGTATCCGCTGATGTTTTTTTTTCAGTCATTTTCTAGGCTCGTTTTTAGAAGCATGTCCTGGCAAGGTATCATGGTTGCAGCGGCAGCTGCGACCTAGTAAAGAGCGGACCACAGCCCATAGTAACCAAAAGTTAAAAAACACATTTTGAAAAAAACTGCATAGTGAAAAAAAATTTCCATCTGACACTGACTCAGGAATATTAACTATTATTTTGGTTCATCTTAAATGTAAAAGTTTACTGCGAAAAGAATTTTATGGTGATTTCAAAAAAGAGCCTCACACCCGTCGAAAATGGCGTCATTGGAATCAACATGGTCAAAACCTTGTACAGGGAAGTTACATTCTCCCTCCCTGAACAACAAGGAAAATCACTTTTTTGCATCGGTAGCACTGATCTGTCTCCCGTTTTTTTGTTGTCTTTTTTCAACAGGTCTAGCGGGCTACCAGAACATCATAAAGAGATTCTTAATGGTTCATTCAAAAGCTATTTCTCATATCTACGTGCTTTAAGGTATAAGGAAATATATATTTACTTTGAAATAAGCTGAGCTTTCTTGTCTGCAAAATGAACACGCAGAAATTTAAGTACAAAATTATCTTTTAACTTTTACAATTGCTTTTTTTAAAATGCATTTTTTGTTAGTTTATTTCTTACAAAAAAGTTAGTTTATTTATTTCTTACATATATTTCTTACAATTTAAGACTGTATATTACCCACTATTGATATTATAGCTGGTTAGAGCAAAATGCTACTTGATAAATCCATCCAATATTTCTGTATGCTCTTCAATTACTTTGCGGTTATTAAAAAATATTTAGTTTTACGCTTATGTTTTTAAGATAATTTAATTGTATACTGAAAGTTACCAATGCCACAACTGGTGTAAGACTATGGAAAGCTTTATAGATTCGTTTAGTGTTGTCAGGCTACATACTCACTTTTGACTCTTAAATCAATAATCCTGTTTTTTTATACTTGACTTTTGTGTTTCCAGTAAAGCGCTAGTTTTGTATAAATCCTAAAAGCATAGGGACACATAATTAGTTGGTTTATTTGTACTAGTTATATTAATATATGTTAGATAGGCTATGAAGTAATATTTTTTTTTTTTTTAAGTTTCAACTTCGCTCTTTACTTCCCTCGGAAAAATACTTTGTTTTTTAAATTAATATGGTGCAGAATCGAGCAGTTCTATATGACGTAATCAATCAAATCAAAGAAGATCAGTCTCAATCAGTAAAGAAAAGAAAATGGCGTGGTTTTACGAGCAATGTCACCCAAATCAGTCGGTAAAAATGACCAGCCATTTGATAAAATCCACCACCCCCTCCAAAAAAAAACTTGTTGGGTAGTAACGCCTCTGGTCGGTAAAAGAACAATTCCAGGGGAAGTAATTACTCGTTCTTCTTAGTCCCAGCCTGTTATCTCTGTGCACTTGCATCATAAGGCAGCTATTCAACAGTTCCCACTAATTTCCCGCTTTCAAATTAGTTCCTTCAACCTATATTTTACCCTGCTTTGATAACTCGGTCCCCCAAAATACAAAAAAGAGAATTGAAATAAATAAAATTGTAAAAATGAAGCATATGCACAATGCATTCTACCTTTATTTTGGAATATAGGTGGACTATTCCAAAATTTATTCTTTTCCTCATTATTTTCATTTGTCATCCTTTCTCTTTGGTTGCTCAATTTTGCATGTCGCGGGAATATTCCACGGGGGATTTTTTCACGTAGGAGATATTCCGGTAGAATTTTCTGGGGTGGGAAATTTTCCAAAGGTAGAATTTTACATACGGAAATTTTCTAGGGGAATACGCCTAGCACCTGCGGTTTCATCCCCCTCCCTTCTAACGTAAAACTGATCCAGTGATACATACGGAGTATTTAGTCACAACTATATAATACTGTGAAGCGTAAATCAGTGAACCGTCTAAAATCGACTCAATGTAATAAAGAACAAAATTAATTGCCTGTAACACTGTTTATGTTGCATGGACTATTTATATATATATATATATATATATATATATATATATATATATATATATATATATATATATATATATATATTATATATATATATATATATTATATATATATATATATATATATACAAATATATTCGCTGTAGCACGACTTCTTTTACAAACATAAACAACAAGAAGCATAATAGGGAATTCTTTTTCGTAAGACAGTGGAATTCTATAGTTAAATGAATAATTTGACCCTATGTCCAAGGACCGTCACCAGCAAAACATAAATATATAAAAGAAAAGAGACTTACAAGAACATACAACCGTTAAAACTAAAATGAGAATTTTAAAACAGTCCCAGCATCCTTACTTCAGCGCCCTGGTTGAACTTTGCTGAAGTAAGGATGCTTGGACTGTTTTAAAATTCTCATTTTAGTATTAATGGTTGTATTTTATGGTAAGTATCTTTCCTTTTATGTATTTACAGTCCTAGCATCCTTACTTCAGTGTCCTGGTTGAATTTCGCAGAAGCAAGGATACTGGGACTGTTTTAAAGTTTTAATGGTTGTATGTTATTGCAAGTATCTTTTCTTTTGTATATTTACACTCCCAGCATCCTTACTTCAGCGTCCTGGTTGAATTTTGCAGAAGCAAGGATACTGGGACTGTTTTAAAATTGTCATTTTAGTTTTAATGGTTGTATGTTATTGTAAGTCTCTTTTCTTTTGTATATTTACAGTCCCAGAATCCTTACTTCAGCGTCCTGGTTGAATTTCGCAGAAGTAAGGATACTAGGACTGTTTCAAAATTATCATTTTAGTTTTAATGGTTCTATGTTATTGTAAGTATCTTTTCTTTTATATATTTACAGGCCCAGCATCCTTACTTCAGCGTCCTGGTTGAATTTCGCAGAAGCAAGGATGCTGGGACTGTTTTAAAATTCTCATTTTAGTTTTAATGGTTGTATGTTATTTTAAGTATCTTCTCTTTTATATATTTACAGTCCCAGCATCCTTACTTCAGCGTCCTGGTTGAATTTCGCAGAAGCAAGGATACTAGGACTGTTTTAAAATTCTCATTTTAGTTTTAATAGTTGTATGTTCTTGTAAGTATCTTTTCTTTATATATTTACAGTCCCAGCATCCTTACTTCAGCGTCCTGGTTGAATTTGCAGCAGTAAGAATACTGGGACTGTTTTAAATTGTCATTTTAGTTTTAATGGTTGTATTGTAAGTCTCTTTTCTTTTGTATATTTACAGTCCCAGAATCCTTACTTTAGCGTCCTGGTTGAATTCCGCAGAAGTAAGGATACTAGGACTGTTTCAAAATTATCATTTTAGTTTTAATGGTTCTATGTTATTGTAAGTATCTTTTCTTTTATATATTTACAGGCCCAGCATCCTTACTTCAGCGTCCTGGTTGAATTTCGCAGAAGCAAGTATGCTGGGACTGTTTTAAAATTCTCATTTTAGTTTAATGGTTGTATGTTATTATAAGTCTCTTTTCTTTTATATATTTACAGCCCAGCATCCTTACTTCAGCGTCCTGGTTCAATTTCGCAGAAACAAGGATGCTGGGACTGTTTTAAAATTCTCATTTTAGTTTTAATGGTTGTATGTTATTTTAAGTATCTTCTCTTTTATATATTTACAGTCCCAGCATCCTTACTTAGCGTCCTGGTTGAATTTCGCAGAAGCAAGGATACTAGGACTGTTTTAAAATTCTCATTTTAGTTTTAATAGTTGTATGTTCTTGTAAGTATCTTTTCTTTTATATATTTACAGTCCCAGCATCCTTACTTCAGCGTCCTGGTTGAATTTTTGCAGCAGTAAGAATACTGGGACTGTTTTAAAATTGTCATTTTAGTTTTAATGGTTGTATTGTAAGTCTCTTTTCTTTTGTATATTTACAGTCCCAGAATCCTTACTTTAGCGTCCTGGTTGAATTCCGCAGAAGTAAGGATACTAGGACTGTTTCAAAATTATCATTTTAGTTTTAATGGTTCTATGTTATTGTAAGTATCTTTTCTTTTATATATTTACAGGCCCAGCATCCTTACTTCAGCGTCCTGGTTGAATTTCGCAGAAGCAAGTATGCTGGGAATGTTTTAAAATTCTCATTTTAGTTTTAATGGTTGTATGTTATTATAAGTCTCTTTTCTTTTATATATTTACAGTCCAGCATCCTTACTTCAGCGTCCTGGTTGAATTTCGCAGAAACAAGGATGCTGGGACTGTTTTAAAATTCCCATTTTAGTGTTAATGATTGTATGGTACTGTAAGTCTCTTTTCTTTTATATATTTACAGTCCCAGCATCCTTACTTCAGCGTCTGGTTGAACTTTGCAGAAGTAAGGATACTGGACTGTTTTAAAATTCTTTTTAGTTTTAATGGTTGAATGTTATTGTAAGTCTCTCTTTATCTTATATATATATATATATATATATATATATATATATATATATATATATATATATATATATATATATATATATATATATATATATATATATATATATATATATATATATATATATATATATATATATATATATATATTATGTTTGCTGGGGACGGCCCTTGGAGATAGGGTCGAAATTTTCATTTAAATATTAAATTCCACTGTCTTGCGAAAAGAATTCCCTGTTGTTCTTCTTGTTGTTGATGTTTATGATGGAAAGGCAGTGTGGTCTTGGTCGCTATTGACTTCTTTTACTACTCTGACGGAGCACTAAAGCTTTCAATATAAGTTCAAATGAGCTCCGTTATAACATTGCTTGGTCATTTGTTCTTCGGGATCTCCACTAGGAAAAATAAAATATTTTTAACTATGCCTATTCCCGTCTGGGAAATTTCAAAGTTTTCAATTTTGTTGACAGTGGATGACAACCTTCGCCTTACATTTCTCGACCCTGTTAAAATTTTTGTTGAAATTTTCGTAAAGATCCTATCCTTTTTTTGGACTGTTTACTTCCTTTCCAAAAATCCTGTGAGTTTTCTTGGTATAATAGCTCATGGTACTTATTACTATCCTTAATAAGTTTTATATGTTTTGGATCAGTATAAAATTAGATTCTTTTTAAGAGTATATTGTTGTTTTCATATTCTTTTTTTTAGGGTTTAGGTTACTCTGTGCACAAGTAGCTTTTCGCAATAAACGGTGTGACAACTAAATTCTATTTATGGGACTGTCCTCTTATCTCTTTTGAGCTTTAGAATTTCAATCTGTTTTTGCACACTAAAAACAAACAATAAAACAAAAATCAGTTTTGAAATCTCACTATCCTTCGTATTCTGCCTTGAAGGCCGTATCCAGGTGTATGGAGAGCCATGGGGTTTGAACCCAGCCCCATGAAATTTTTGCTTCCCGAATAAAAATCCTGGATGTGCCCTTGCTGTAATTTATAGATTTTCCTCTTTATTGCTTTACAAGTACTCTATCTGAAAAAATTTAGCAGCGATTTTAGGATCAAAAATACCAACCGTAATCGTAAATTGTTCCCTGGAAAATATTCGCCTGTATAAGAACGATATAATCCAGCCTATATAAGCATTTAAAGGGATTTTCCACTTTTTTTTCTCCTGCAATGTCAACCTGACATACATAGTAAGTGTATAAGTGCAATGTCCAGTCATCCCCATGTTTGGTCATGAATGACTTGCGTTATTAACTGTATACTTCAACGTGAAAAAGGATATTATATTATATTTTCCCATGCAAATAGATCTAAAACAGGTGTTCAATTTAAGAATAAAAAAGAAGATAAAGAGATTGCATAGCCTATAATGCAAGGCATGAAAAATGTGTCAGAAGCTGCTAAGCCAACACGCTATCCGTTATTTAAAAGGAGCCGTAGCATTACCGTAGTTGGCTACAGTTGATTTAAAGTTAGACCCGCGCACTAACTACAACATAAAGGATTTTTAATTCTTCTTGTTGAAGAAAAAAAAACTTCTGAACAACATTGTTAATATTTTCAAGTAATTAAATTTAAATAGTTTGGGACAATCCCCAAGGAGAACTTGAGTGAAAAGAGGTGCACTTTATCTATATGTGGGATACTGAGGCCTGAACGAGGAATTAGAGGGATCACAGACTCACAAGCTTTACTTTAGGCTCTCTGACAGTACAGAATTTAAATGCTTATATGACCCTGATTTTCTAATGTATCTGCGGCACAACATATCTGAAGGTACTTGTATGAAATACACCCTACCTAATATTCGTCTAAAATGTTTTTCAGACGCTCAATACTCATGAAATATACCCAAGTATGATAAAAATATAATACTTTAGAAACAAATTTGGGCTGTATATTTGCATATTTGGGGGGGGGGATGAGGGTAAAGTATAGCGGGTCTGCATGCCTAATGTGTTAGGTACGATTATTCTGCATGCTATGTAGTAAGAATTGTTTTCTAACTTCACACTGACCAGATACTTTACCCCAGCCCCCTCATGTGCAAATATACAGCCCAAATTATATTTTTTCCGTTTATTCTGTCACTTCTCTGTGTCTTGTCTCACGCTAAGCTGAAAGAAACTAACAAAGAACCAGTTTCGCAATGCGTAAATGAATGAAATACTCGAGCGGTAGGGGGTATTTCATACAAGTACCTATCTGAATAAAAAGTATCTAAGCTAAACGCTGTCTTAAATGGCCTACTGCATAATTTGAAGCACTCGCCCCTGAGGATGCACAGATCCTAGAAGTATTATCTTTGGAGCTTTTGACCGTTTTGATTAAAATTCGTATGCTAAAATTTTAATCCGCCGTTATGTGGCATCTTGGGGTTACCCACGGTTGAATAAATGAAGTGTTTAAGGAGTAGTAAGCTGCTCCCCTACATTGGTTTCCAGCCTCAATAAGGGCCCTAGAGCTTTCAGTAACAGTCAGTTTGATCCTTCCCAGAGTTTCTACGTCCATCTTTTCTGTAAATCTTGTATGATGGGATAACAAATATAACATAAATCAGTAACTGACACACCCAAGCTCTTCTAAACCGACACTGTTTGATTAACTGGGACTACGGAAGTTTAGTGGCTTTGCCGCTAATTAAATTATACAGTTTTTAAGATTTTTTATTTTCATATTTAAGGTTAGGTTAAAATAATTATATTGATAGCAACAGATAGTTTGGTTGGTTACACCAGCAAGGCCTTACCCAGGGGGGGGGGGGGGGGGGGGGGGTTGTTAAGGGAATTGGACCCCCCCCCCTGAAATGTTTTTTGACTCGTAAAACGTAACAAAAATGGATATAAACAAATTTTGTATGCGTTTTTTGAGCTTTTTTTTTGTGTAACCCTCCCCCTCCCGAAAAAAAATCTTTGAGTGAAACCACCTCCGAAAAAAAAATCCTGGGTACGGCCTTGGTGTAACACCAGTGAGTTTCCTTATGAATCAGTTTTGTTTTATTTTGTCCATTTCTTAATGACTTCAGATGCGATTTTTTTTTTAGGTTTAGTATTTTAGAGATTTCAAATTGTATACTAAAGTTATCAATAGCTTGGCCGGTGAATGATCATGTAGAGTCTTGCAAATAGGTTTTATTTTCTGCAGGGCACTTCAACTTTTTTCTTCTTCCAAAACACTGTCTGAGGGGCTATGATGCGAAAATTGGCACCATTGGTTTAGACCGCAAAGTTTAGCGCCGTATATTTTACCTTTTAAAAACAGTATTTTTTATTTTCAGTGAAGTGCCAGATTTCAAAATTCTACAAATATAGAACAATATCATGAGGTTCTTTATTTGAGGGAATTTTACTGATAATAAAATAGAAAAAAAACTATTTTTTTTTTCAACTTAAAGTAAGGAGCAACATAAAAACTTAAAATAGACAGAGATAATTCCGTATATAAGGGGGACTGTCCCTTCCTCCACACTCACTCTAATGCTAAACTCTTAAAGTTCTTTGAAAATGCTTCTCATTCAAATTCAGCATCCTTGTGTTTGAGCAGTCTTTCTTAAAGAATTGTGACAAAAAGTCAAACTTTACTATAAAGAGTTAGGGCTGAGGAAGGAGCAACCCCCCTGATATAAGGAATCATTTCTGTCCATTCTAAGTTTTAATGTTGCTCCTTAATTTTAGTTGAAAAACTTTTTTTCTTAATATAATTTCTGACCTTTTTTCAAATCATGCCAGGCAATCCCCTTCCCCCCCGTGTAAAATGTTCCCTGGAAAATTTACCCCGGAGGCTCTCCTCCACACAGAACATTCTCCACGTGAAAAATCCCCTCTATATGCAGAGATTTCCCCCCAAAATATCTATACTTTTCCTAATAACAAGTTTGTAAACAATGGGCAAACTGGCAATCTTAATCAAATGGCAATCTTGAAATTTTTATCAGATGCCTTCGGGGGAAAAGGGGCGTAGGAGGGGGGTTAGTTGCCCTTTATTCTTTTTGGTCACTTATAAAGAGCCCTAGAACTTCCAATTTCCGTTTGGACGAGCCCTCTCTCAATCTTTAAGGACCATTGGTTCGATACCATCACCCTTGGAAAAAGAAAACAAATTGACACGCATCCGTGATATTTCTTCTTGAAAAAAGAAAAATATGGAAAATACCATCGTTTTGGAGATAGGAGCTTGAAACCTCTACATTGCTGAATCTGGGGTTCTCTGATGTGCTGAATCTGTTGGTGTGATTTTTATTGAGATCAAGTGACTTTCTGGGAGTGTTTTACTCCTTTTTCGAAAATTGGCAAATTTCTGGGGCTCGTAGCTTTTGATGGATAACAGTAAACTTAATGAATTTTATATATTTGGAATCAGAATAAACAGCCAAATCTTTTGATGTGTTCATGTTAACATTTTTTTTTTCAAATTTTCGGTTACCTCGGGTTATTCGGTTATTGGGCTGATTGCTTTTTACTTACAGTCTGTTGCCACACACTGTTTGATATGTTGCATGAACTGCGAAGCGGTGATTTTTGTTCGTTTTAAGTTTCAATTTCGGTCTCTACTGCAATTATAAAAGCTTTATTTGTAAAAATAGATCTTGGGAAGGGGTCGTAGCAAGAGCTGGCAGTTTCGGACATAATGGATTTGGAAGTGCCGTTTTCGCTACTTTTTGGCATAAGGTGGCTTAGCATCATGGGAATTTTTCATTAATAGTATTCATGGCTGCAAAATTGCCTTAGAGGGGGAGGAGGATTAGATTATTTTTCCAGGAGAAAGGGGTCGAAACACTACAAAATACACGATTTTAAGTTTAGACTTTTCAAGTTTCCTGGAGTCTTCCTAACCAGCATTAGAGGAACAACTGATGTCCCAGTACATGAACTAATGGCCGTAGTAATATCCACCATACATAGTCATTCGAAGACAGAGGCTTATGAGGTAGCAGATGTTAATTGTCCTTATATGATTTTATTCCTGTGAACCAACATTTATCTTTTACTGTTCGTCTTTGTTTCGTTTATAAAAGTGAAAATTAGTTTCGGATCAGGCAGACACGTGCAGATGAAGGGGGGAAGAGTCTTGAGCCGATAAAATCAATCAGCAATCAGCAATTTAGATATTGGATTACTTTTACTTGTGACACGTCGTTTTTAATACTAATTCCAAAAAACCTATAGGTTAAAAACCTTCCTTTTAGGGTTTTATTATTATTGCTATTATTATTATTATTATTATTTATTATTATTATTATTATTATTATTATTATTATTATTTATTATTATTATTATTATTATTTGTTTAATACAGTACAAAGTCTTGACTAGACAGCAATTCTTAGCCACAAAAATATTTTGTAATGGTATGATGTCTGTTAAGACAATATTTAGGAAAAGTTGAGTCAAAGTTTAAAGTGAATTGTAAAAGTCTGAGGTTAAATTGAAGGAAATCGCTTTAATATTCAAGAAAAAGTGCCAAACTGGCAAATAAACTAAATAATAGACTAAAGAGAAAAAAAACAATAACTAAATATACCAAAGAAATAAATGCGAAAGAAGACTTGTTCTTACATAATTGTAATCAATTTAGGTTGTGTTATCTAGCCTCCAATATAATTCATTAATTCACTCCGTATTAAAAACGCTTCATCCTGCAAAAAAATTGACTAATTTAAATTCTTTTAAACAATTATCCTGGCAAATGATGAAAATAATTACCTAAAAATCTCCTTGAACTATCCATTTGACAAGACTAAAGTGTCTTAAAATGAAACCACAATCAACTATCTGGATGTGGTTAAAGTCGGCCCTTCAAGAGACAAACTATTTATAAACAAATGGATATATTGATATACAAATACTATAAAAAGTATGTCTTGAATACAGAATTAGTTACAGATTAATGTATATTGCTTTATGAAATTACTTTATCTTGTGAGTGATGCTGATCACAATCTTGTAAATTGAGCAGAAATTTCTTTTCCTGGTGCTTATATGTCTCAGGCAAATTTTGAAATTTAAATCGAAATTCAGTTACAGATGCTTATATAAAAGGCTGTGGAGAGTCTTTCGAATCCACAAATTTAATTGCATCAAATATGAAAACATAGTTTAAATGTTAAAGCATTCTTATTTCTTTTTTTTTCTTCACGCTAAAGAACTAATGGATGAAAATATTGAACTTGGGCTGAAGCTGTTCTTTCTTGTGGCCTCGAAAAAAGTGAATAAGACTCAATTGAAAGAATTAGGCCGCTGTTTAGCATAGCATTCATTTTGAAAATCACTCTTTTGAAGGGGTTTCGTTTGGCGGGGGGATGGTAAGGGTGGGCAGTTGCCCCCCCCCCCCAATAATGTGGAGAAAAAAAATATTATACATCCCATGCCCTTTGAATATCCAGATATGGACCCTTCTTGCCCCCCCCCCCCCCTGAATAAAAATGCTGTAGAATCACTGCTGCTCTTTTGAGAAGGAGAGTAGAATTTTTAAATTGAAGCTCAAGTCAAATCTCTTGTGTACCAAGGTTTGTCTCTTCAGAGGGCCAATCAGCGCGATGGCTTTGCGTGTAGGCACAACCTGGAATAGAAGGTGAAGAGTCTGCGGAAGCTTTATGCCTTTTATATTTACCATCTACAATTAATTGTAGAAATCAAATGCCCACTGGAGCTTTGGCCACTATCTGCTGTAAAAAAAAAAACAAAAAAAAAAATGGCTATTCTCTTCTCAAAGCGGAAAGCCAGCCAATTCGCTTCGCTTCGATTAAAAAGAAGTATTTATTCCGATTTAGAGAGAGAGAGAGAGAGAGAGAGAGAGAGAGAGAGAGAGAGAGAGAGAGAGAGAGAGAGAGAGAGAGAGAGAGAGAGAGAGAGAGAGAGAGAGAGAGAGAGAGAGAGAGAGAGAGAGAGAGATGAGAGAGAGAGAGAGAGAGAGAGAGAGAGAGAGAGAAAGGGACCAGTAGGACTGTTTGTGGTAGCTGGACATGTACTGAAAAAATATTTATTTTAATTACACTTATTAGATTACACTTTATCATTGGACAATAGACTCTCTTAATGCATCGCTACGAAAAAAAAAAACGAAAAGAAGAGTGAGAGAGATAAAGAGTAAGAAGGAGGAGAGAGAGAAAAGGAAAAGAAGGAGAGGAGAGGTTAGTAGCCTAAAGGAAAGAGAAGAGAAAGAAGAAGACAAGAGAGAAAATATTAAACAATTAATAGGGTAATCTAACAAATTAAACCAACCATAAACAAGGGACTAAAAAAATTGCTTCTCTTTCTATAAGTCTTCCCCAAGAAAATGTGTCGTGAGCTTGAGACTATACGAAAGTGTTCTGCCACTGTAATGTAATCTGAAAAATTGTTCCAAATTTAACGATATTTGCGTTTGTAGCCTAGCCTAGTTATGGGCTGGTATAATTGTCATAAGCTGTCATAATTGTGGCCTAGGCCACAAATAGATTTTGCTATTTTTTTATCAATAAATTACAAGGTGAAGGAATTACGAAAGATTCAATGCTATGACAAAAAAAGGAACAAAAGAGTTCGTAAAACGATTGGTACGGCATCTCAACGGTTTGATTTAATTCCTTCTTTGGGTAGGCAGACATTTTGTACAATGAGGTGGCAGCAACGAACAATACTTCTGACTTGCGAGTAGTGAGTGTCCAAACTTGAGGATAAGTTCGTATCAGCGCTCACAAAGAGAGGACATTTATCTAATCATTTGCACCGTGTATTTACGTATGTAATTTCTTATTTTAATAAAAATCTCATCAAATATGATTGGGCCAACGATACTTAGAAACTAATATAAAAAAAGTATTTTGAGGAAAATCATGAAAATTATCAACTTTGAAGACACTATACCTTACATCACATTTGCCCTTAACACTAACCTCATCATAATACAGTTATTTTAGTTACTATATTCTGGAGAAATTAAACTTCCTTATAATCTGTGGCAAAATTGCTTTCTCAAATTGAAGTATATATTATAGTCAATGCATTTTTCATTAGAACAGTCGAAAGGTAAAAAACTTTAGCTTGCGGCAACATGACTAGTGAGACCTCAGGTCCAAGGATCCGAAGTTATATACATAGCTCAAAACACACGCTTCATAGGTACATTTTTATTGATACGTGGTCATGAGATAGCTTTGGGGTGAGAGAGGGGCTGAATAGCAAAAAGGGCATGGGAAGGAATCCAGTTGCCCTCCCATCCCTTGACTTAGAAACGACACCAGATCTTTCGATTTCCAATCGAATGATCCCCCTCCAAAGTTTCTACCACCTATAGAAAGTTACCGGGTGAAAAATAAATAAAAATATTATATTGAAAGCTTTTTGCCATTTACAAGTGGTAACGGTAGAGCGTTGTCTCTGATAAGTTTAGTACCGAGGATTAAATTGTTTTTCAGTGATTTTTGTTCCTCTTTTGGAAGCTTGTGGGTGATTTCTTTTGCACTGTATTTACCCTGTTAAACTGAGTAGATAAACCTTGTTTTGGTAAAAAAAAAGCTATAGTTGTAAGCCGTGGGCCTTTTTTGAAAGTAATATTTTTAAAATCCCTTATATTTCAAATATATCAAATGAAATTGCAATGAATTGAAATTAAATTTTCTTAAATTAATTTTTCATGTTTCTCTGAGGGCACATCGTATTTTCTTTTTATCTTCTATTTTTTCGTCATATCTAGCTTTATAATTATTTGTCTCTCCTATTGATTGTCCAATAGCTTTTACTCAAAGAAGAAATAAAAGTAGGTCTGAAGGAATTAGGAAATGGTCCAATATCTTAATGGTATTAAGAACTAAACTGAACTGATCAGCTTGTTTTGCACCTTCCTGGGATAAGCAGATTCAAAAGGGTTTCATAAATATCTGAACAATAGAGCAAACCTCTAATTCAGGTCAAAGTTTAACAATCGGCCAGTACAGAACATTGAAATCCCTTTAAAAAAAAAGACAAGGGTAACTTCAAACAAATGTTCAAAGTTACACACGCGCAAATAAAATGGGCAAGTTAACTTTAGCACTTTTTTAAAATTTTGGACAGGTCAAATTCTCTTGCAAATAAAAGGCTAAGATGTTGTTTGATCCTGATTGCAAGAATTACTAACTGATTCAAATTTCATCTCTCAGTGATCTAGTAACAACTTCCATCGAGTAATTTCAGTCTTGTCCGCAAGAGGACGCTTGTTGTTCGTTACTGATTTTTTTCAAATTTACCTGTAACGTTCACAGTTGTTCCTTTTCTATGGTATTAATCAAAAAAAACTTTTTGCACAAAATAAGTTTATCAAAAAAAAGTAAAGAACTCCATTAAACCAAAAATGAACAAAAATAGAATCAAATAATCTACCAAGCATACAACTACCACAAATCAGTATCAATAAATAAATGAAACCAAAAACAAACATAAATTAAAATAAGTCAAATTCAAAACGAGCAGAAATTCATCTGAGTAGAGTTCTAAGCACTATGCTTTCTAAAAGTCAGAATATGATTTGTACTTTACTGAAAAAATTGTGCATTGTCAGTTTAATATATTATGTCTTTTAGAAAGCATAGGGTTTACAACCCTACTCAGATTAATTTGTGCTCGTTTTGAGTTTGAATTATTTTAATTTCTGTTTGTTTTGGGTTCCATTTATTTATTGATGCTGATTTGTGATAGTTGTATGCTAAGTAGATTATTTGATTCTATTTTTTGTTCATTTTTGGTTTAATCAAGTTCTTTACTTTTTTTTTTTTTTTTGAAAAAACTTATTTGGTGCGAAAAGTTTTTTTGATTAATTTCTTTTCGTTTTATATTGACATAGGCTTTTTCAGGCAGAAAGACTGAGCCTCTTCTGAAGCTAAACAACCATCCCTTCCATAAAAAGATTAAATACCGCCCTGGGTATAACCTACAACCCTTGCCCCTAATGTCTGGGGTTTGTTTCAACCCCGAAAGCCTTGTTATATGATATTTGAACTGTTTTGAATAGAATGTCTATCTAAAAATTTCTATTAGACGCATTTCCGGGCAATACGACGTGTGTGTAGAGGGGAGAGGGTACCTGCCCTCTGATCACTTTGACTCTTAAAAACAGCACTAGAGCGTCTGATTACCAATCCAAGGAGCCCCCTTTGAAGCTTATATGACCACACTTCCTGTAAAAACCTTATATGTCCCCAGCGCATAATTTACAAATCTTGCCCTGGGGGCTGGGGAGATTTGTTATCCTCAAAGACATAATTTCCAGACTTTTCTGATAGGCTTAACAAAATCGATATATAAAAATTTTGATCGGAAGTGTTTGCAGAAATGATGACCATGGGGGGGGGGGGGGGTATTCTCCCTCCGATTACTTTCGACTGTTTAAAAAGGGCAATAGTCCTTTAAATTTCCAACAGAGACCCCTTTTTGAAGTTTTTACGACAACACTTTCTATAAGACATTATATGCCCCCAGGGCATAACTTACAACCTTAGCCCTGAGCGCTGAGGGGGGGAGGGAAGGATTGTCATACTCAAACCCATAATTTTCGGACCCTTCAATTACGTTCAACAAAATGGCTATATCAAAATGTTGATCGGAAGTGTTTGGGGAAAGGATGGAAATGGGGGGGGGGGGAATCCGCCTTCCGATCACTTTTGACTATTAATAAGGGCACTAGCTCTCTCAATTCCTAATTGAATGAGTCCTTTTTGAAGTTTTTACGACCTAATTTCCAGAACTTTCAACTACGTTAAACAAAATGTCTATCTCAAAATTTTGATTGGATGTGTTTGGGGAAATGGTGGGCGTGAGAGGGTCGTTAGGTGCCCTCCAAACACTTTTGACTATTAAAAAGGGCACTAGCCCATTGAATTTCCAATCGAATGAGCCCTTCTTGAAGTTTCTATGACAACGCTTTATATAAAACCTTGTATGCCCCCAAGGCAAAACTTACAACCCTTGCGTTGATGTCTGTGGGGGGAGTGTCATCCTCAAAGACACAATTTCTGGACTTTTCACCTACGTTGAGCAAAATGGCTATATGAAAATTTTTATTGAATGTTTTTTTGAAAATGGTGGGCGTGGGAGTTGTGGTAGTTCTCCTCCAATCACTTTTGAGTATTAAAAGGGGGCACTAGCCCTTCAAAGTTTTGAAGTTTTTGAAGTTTCTATTATAACACTCTCTATCAAAATCTTTTATGCCCCAGGGCATACCTTACAATCCTTGTCCTGAGAGGCGTGGGGAGGAGGTTATCATCCTCAAAGACATAACATCCAGAACTTTCAACTACGTGGAAAAAAATGGCTTTCTCAAAATTTTGATTGAATGTGTTTGGAGGGGGGTTAGTTGCCCTTCAATCAGTTTCGACTAGCCTGTTAAAAAGGGCACTAGCCCTTTCAATTTTCAATTGAAAAAGCCTTTTTTGAGGTTTCTACGACAGCATTTTCTATAAAAAAAAACCTTATATGCCCACAGGGCATAGCTTAAAGCCATTGCCTTGAAGGCTGTGGGGGGGGGGTTTCATCCTCAAAAATCTAATTTCCAGAACTTGCATTTACGTTGAACAAAATGGCTATCTCAAAATTTTGATTGGACGTGCTTGGGAAAATGGTGGGCGTGAGAGGGGGGGATAGTTGCCCTCCAATCACTTTCGATTATTAAAAAGGTCACTAGCCCTTTGAATTCCCAATCGAATCAGCCCTCTTTGAAGTTTCTACGAAAACACTTTCTATAAAAACCTTATATGCCCCAGGGCATACCTTACAATCCTTGTCCTGAGAGGTTTGGGGGGTTGTCATCCTCAAAGACGTAATTTCCAGAACTTTCAACTACATTGAAAAAAATGGCTATCTCAAATTTTGATTGTATGTGTTTGGGAAAATGGTGGGCGTGAGAGGGGGGTTAGTTGCCCTCCAATTAATTTCGACTATTAAAAAGGGCACTAGCCATTTTTAATGCGCGCCCCCCCCGGACAGGATTTTTGAAAACGGCCGAGTGTTTTCGTATTGGATACTGGAATGTTAGAACAGTTAATCAAGAAACACAGCCGGGAAAACTCAACAGTGTTATGAAAACCCTTGATATGTTCCGTATTGACATTGCTGGACTTTCTGAGACCAGGCTTACTGGTTCTGGGACTTTGAAAACTGAGATTTACCACATCTTGTATTCCGGACTTGAGACTAGAAAAGAAGCAGGTGTCGCAATGTCACTAAGTAAATCGGGCCAAAAAGTGCCTAGTGGACTGGGCTGAGGAAGGAGCAACCCCCCTGATATAAGAATCATTTCTGTCCATTCTAAGTTTTAATGTTGCTCCTTAATTTTAGTTGAAAAACTTTTTTTCTTAATATAATTTCTGACCTTTTTTCAAATCATGCCAGGCAATCCCCTTCCCCCCGTGTAAAAATGTTCCCTGGAAAATTTACCCCGGAGGCTCTCCTCCACACAGAAAATTCTCCACGTGAAAAATCCCCTCTATATGCAGAGATTTCCCCCAAAATATCTATACTTTTCCTAATAACAAGTTTGTAAACAATGGGCAAAACTGGCAATCTTAATCAAATGGCAATCTTGAAATTTTTAACAGATGCCTTCGGGGGAAAAGGGGCGTAGGAGGGGGGTTAGTTGCCCTTTATTCTTTTTGGTCACTTATAAAGAGCCCTAGAACTTCCAATTTCCGTTTGGACGAGCCCTCTCTCAATCTTTAAGGACCATTGGTTCGATACCATCACCCTTGGAAAAAGAAAACAAATTGACACGCATCCGTGATATTTCTTCTTGAAAAAAAGAAAAAATATGGAAAATACCATCTTTTTGGAGATAGGAGCTTGAAACCTCTACATTGCTGAATCTGGGGTTCTCTGATGTGCTGAATCTGTTGGTGTGATTTTTATTGAGATCAAGTGACTTTCTGGGAGTGTTTTACTCCTTTTTCGAAAATTGGCAAATTTCTGGGGCTCGTAGCTTTTGATGGATAACAGTAAACTTAATGAATTTTATATATTTGGAATCAGAATAAACAGCCAAATCTTTTGATGTGTTCATGTTAACATTTTTTTTTTTCAAATTTTCGGTTACCTCGGGTTATTCGGTTATTGGGCTGAATTGCTTTTTACTTACAGTCTGTTGCCACACACTGTTTGATATGTTGCATGAACTGCGAAGCGATGATTTTTGTTCGTTTTAAGTTTCAATTTCGGTCTCTACTGCAATTATAAAAGCTTTATTTGTAAAAATAGATCTTGGGAAGGGGTCGTAGCAAGAGCTGGAAAAATAAATAAACCGGGTGGAAAAATAAATAAAAATATTATATTGAAAGCTTTTTGCCCTTTACAAGTGGTAACGGTAGAGCGTTGTCTCTGATAAGTTTAGTCCCGAGGATTAAATTGTTTTTCAGTGATTTTTGTTCCTCTTTTGGAAGCTTGTGGGTGATTTCTTTTGCACTGTATTTACCCTGTTAAACTGAGTAGATAAACCTTGTTTTGGTAAAAAAAAAAAGCTATAGTTGTAAGCCATGGGCCTTTTTTGAAAGTAATATTTTAAAATCCCTTATATTTCAAATATATCAAATGAAATTGCAATGAATTGAAATTAAATTTTCTTAAATTAATTTTTCATGTTTCTCTGAGGGCACATCGTATTTTCTTTTTATCTTCTATTTTTTCGTCATATCTAGCTTTATAATTATTTGTCTCTCCTATTGATTGTCCAATAGCTTTTACTCAAAGAAGAAATAAAAGTAGGTCTGAAGGAATTAGGAAATGGTCCAATATCTTAATGGTATTAAAACTAAACTGAACTGATCAGCTTGTTTTGCACCTTCCTGGATAAGCAGATTCAAAACGGTTTCATAAATATCTGAACAACAGAGCAAACCTCTAATTCAGGTCAAAGTTTAACAATCGGCCAGTACAGAACATTGAAATCCCTTTAAAAAAAAGACAAGGGTAACTTCAAACAAATGTTCAAAGTTACACACGAGCAAATAAAATGGGCAAGTTAACTTTAGCACTTTTTCAAAATTTTGGACAGGTCAAATTCTCTTGCAAATAAAAGGCTAAGATGTTGTTTGATCCTGATTGCAAGAATTACTAACTGATTCAAATTTCATCTCTCAGTGATCTAGTAACAACTTCCATCGAGTAATTTCAGTCTTGTCCGCAAGAGGACGCTTGTTGTTCGTTACTGATTTTTTTCAAATTTACCTGTAACGTTCATAGTTGTTCCTTTTCTATGGTATTAATCAAAAAAATCTTTTTGCACAAAATAAGTTTATCAAAAAAAAAGTAAAGAACTCCATTAAACCAAAAATGAACAAAAATAGAATCAAATAATCTACCAAGCATACAACTACCACAAATCAGTATCAATAAATAAATGAAACCAAAAACAAACATAAATTAAAATAAGTCAAATTCAAAACGAGCAGAAATTCATCTGAGTAGAGTTCTAAGCACTATGCTTTCTAAAAGTCAGAATATGATTTGTACTTTACTGAAAAAATTGTGCATTGTCAGTTTAATATATTATGTCTTTTAGAAAGCATAGGGTTTACAACCCTACTCAGATTAATTTCTGCTCGTTTTGAGTTTGAATTATTTTAATTTCTGTTTGTTTTGGGTTCCATTTATTTATTGATGCTGATTTGTGATAGTTGTATGCTAAGTAGATTATTTGATTCTATTTTTTGTTCATTTTTGGTTTAATGAAGTTCTTTACTTTTTTTTTTGAAAAACTTGTTTGGTGCGAAAAGTTTTTTGATTAATTTCTTTTCGTTTTATATTGACATAGGCTTTTTCAGGCAGAAAGACTGAGCCTCTTCTGAAGCTAAACAACCATCCCTTCCATAAAAACATTAAATACCGCCCTGGGTATAACTTACAACCCTTGCCCCTAATGTCTGGGGTTTGTTTCAACCCGAAAGTCTTGTTATATGATATTTAAACTGTTTTGAATAGAATGTCTATCTAAAAATTTCTATTAGACGCATTTCCGGGCAATACGACGTGTGTGTAGAGGGGAGAGGGTACCTGCCCTCTGATCACTTTGACTCTTAAAAAACAGCACTAGAGCGTCTGATTACCAATCCAGGAGCACCCTTTGAAGCTTATATGACCACACTTCCTATAAAAACCTTATATGTCCCCAGCGCATAATTTACAAACCTTGCCCTGGGGGGCTGGGGAGATTTGTTATCCTCAAAGACATAATTTCCAGACTTTTCTGATAGGCTTAACAAAATCGATATATCAAAATTTTGATCGGAAGTGTTTGCAGAAATGATGACCATGGGGGGGGGGGGGGGGTATTCTCCCTCCGATTACTTTCGACTGTTAAAAAGGGCAATAGTCCTTTAAATTTCCAACAGAGACCCCTTTTTGAAGTTTTTACGACAACACTTTCTATAAGACATTTTATGCCCCCAGGGCATAACTTACAACCATAGCCCTGAGCGCTGAGGGGGGGAGGGAAGGATTGTCATACTCAAACCCATAATTTTCGGACCCTTCAATTACGTTCAACAAAATGGCTATATCAAAATGTTGATCGGAAGTGTTTGGGGAAAGGATGGAAATGGGGGGGGGGGGCATTCGCCTTCCGATCACTTTTGACTATTAATAAGGGCACTAGCCCTCTCAATTCCTAATTGAATGAGTCCTTTTTGAAGTTTCTACGACCTAATTTCCAGAACTTTCAACTACGTTAAAACAAAATGTCTATCTCAAAATTTTGATTGGATGTGTTTGGGGAAATGGTGGGCGTGAGAGGGTCGTTAGGTGCCCTCCAAACACTTTTGACTATTAAAAAGGGCACTAGCCCTTTGAATTTCCAATCGAATGAGCCCTTCTTGAAGTTTCTATGACAACGCTTTCTATAAAACCTTGTATGCCCCCAAGGCAAAACTTACAACCCTTGCGTTGATGTCTGTGGGGGGAGTGTCATCCTCAAAGACACAATTTCTGGACTTTTCACCTACGTTGAGCAAAATGGCTATATGAAAATTTTTATTGAATGTTTTTTTTGAAAATGGTGGGCGTGGGAGTTGTGGTAGTTCTCCTCCAATCACTTTTGAGTATTAAAAGGGGCACTAGCCCTTCAAAGTTTTGAAGTTTTTGAAGTTTCTATTACAACGCTCTCTATCAAAATCTTTTATGCCCCAGGGCATACCTTACAATCCTTGTCCTGAGAGGCGTGGGGAGGGGGTTATCATCCTCAAAGACATAACATCCAGAACTTTCAACTACGTGGAAAAAAAATGGCTTTCTCAAAATTTTGATTGAATGTGTTTGGAGGGGGGTTAGTTGCCCTTCAATCAGTTTCGACTAGCCTGTTAAAAAGGGCACTAGCCCTTTCAATTTTCAATTGAAAAAGCCTTTTTTGAAGTTTCTACGACAGCATTTTCTATAAAAAACCTTATATGCCCACAGGGCATAGCTTAAAGCCATTGCCTTGAAGGCTGTGGGGGGGGGGGGGTTTCATCTTCAAAAATCTAATTTCCAGAACTTGCATTTACGTTGAACAAAATGGCTATCTCAAAATTTTTGATTGGACGTGTTTGGGAAAATGGTGGGCGTGAGAGGGGGGATAGTTGCCCTCCAATCACTTTCGATTATTAAAAAGGCCACTAGCCCTTTGAATTCCCAATCGAATCAGCCTCTTTGAAGTTTCTACGAAAACACTTTCTATAAAAACCTTATATGCCCCAGGGCATACCTTACAATCCTTGTCCTGAGAGGTTTGGGGGGTTGTCATCCTCAAAGACATAATTTCCAGAACTTTCAACTACATTGAAAAAAATGGCTATCTCAAATTTTGATTGTATGTGTTTGGGAAAATGGTGGGCGTGAGAGGGGGGTAGTTTGCCCTCCAATTAATTTCGACTATTAAAAAGGGCACTAGCCATTTTTAATGCGCCCCCCCGGACAGGATTTTTGAAAACGGCCGAGTGTTTTCGTATTGGATACTGGAATGTTAGAACAGTTAATCAAGAAACACAGCCGGGAAAAACTCAACAGTGTTATGAGAACCCTTGATATGTTCCGTATTGACATTGCTGGACTTTCTGAGACCAGGCTTACTGGTTCTGGGACTTTGAAAACTGAGATTTACCACATCTTGTATTCCGGACTTGAGACTAGAAAAAAGCAGGTGTCGCAATGTCACTAAGTAATCGGCCAAAAAGTGCCTAGTGGACTGGGAACCAATTAGTGAGTGGATTCTTCGTGCCCGTTTCGCCACTTCACAGGCCAAATCGACAGTTATTGTAGTGTACGCCCAACACGAATGACGCCTGTGATCAAACCAAAGATGAATTTTATCGTGTGTTATCGAATGTTGTTGCAAAAACGCATCGTCATGATATTATGACTGTGTGTGGGGACTTTAATGCTAAAGTTGGAGGTGATGCTTCTTATGCTCCAACTATCCTCGGTAAACATGGACTGGGGGAAATTAATGACAATGGTGTGCGACTAATCAATTTTTGCGCTACTCATGAACTTATCGTCGGCGCAACATGGTTTCCACATAAATAGATTCACAAATATACTTGGAACTCGCCTGATGGTGTAACACGAAATGAAATAGACCATATCTTAATTGCGAGGCGCAGGCGACGATGTCTAGAGGATGTTAGAACCTTCCAAAGTGCCGACTGCTATTCCGATCACCAACTTGCTGTTGCCAAGTTCAAGCTGAAACTAAAAACTGTGACAAAGCCCCAGCGGCCAGTGAAAACCTTCAATTTGAGGAAATTGCAGGACCCGAACGTATTGCAAAAGTATACTACAGCTTTGTCAAACAAGTTTTCCCTTCTAAGGGACGAAGTGTCGCTTGATAGTCAGTGGGAAAAAATTGCAGAAACCGTGAAAGAGGTCGCACAAGAAGTTGTGGGCTACAGCAGGAAGAAGAAAGAGCAGTGGATATCTGAAAGTAGTTGGGATATTATTGATCAAAGGGAACAACTCAAAATCCTCGTAGATAAGTATGACCATAGCACGACTTGTTCTAGAGAATATTAGATAACCTGAAAGCACAGTACAAGCTTCTCCATAAGCAAGTCAAAGCAGCAATTAGGGATGATAAGAGGATGTACCTCGAAACTATGGCCGAACAGGCTGAGGCAGCCGCTAGACGGGGAGATAGCCGTACTATGTATGCCATAACGAAGCAGTAGCGGGTATTTCAAAGGCGTCGTCGACCAAAGTTGAAGTAGGCATCTTATTAACCCAGACTGATGACATAGTCCGACGCTGGAAGGAGCATTTTAGCGAGGTACTAAATCAGATGCCTCCCACAACTACTTTAAATATCCCTGAAGAACCACTGTTCGATCTCGGAATATGTTCCGGACCTCTCATGCTTAGTGAAGTCAAGGAGGCCCTAAAGACTTTGAAAAACGGAAAGGCTGCAGGCAATGATGGCATATCACCAGAATTACTGAAGTACGGTAGAAGCGCCCTAGCCGAACCCATATTTGAACTTCTTTCCCGTGTTTGGGATGAAGAAAAAGTCCCTAGTGAATGGTCGAAGGCAGTAATTGCAAAACTCTTCAAAAAAGGATTAAAGACTAAGTTTGATAATTGGAGAGGTATTGCCTTACAGTCTGTTGGCAGCAAAGTCCTGTGCCAAATAATTCTTAACAGGATTCAGAGTAAATTGGAGAAAGTTCTGAGGTATGAGCAGCACGGATTCCGCCAGAATAGATCATGTTGTGACCTGATGTTTAGCCTGAGAGTCCTGCTGGATGCTTTCAATGAATGGCAAGTTCAGCTACTTTAGTATTTATTGATTTTCTCAAAGCCTTCGACTCGATACATTGCGGAACCATTTGGAAGATTTTAGTGGATTATGGAATCCGACCAAAATTGTAAATATAATATAGTGCGCAGTACAGACAGAGGGTGGTCTAACGGAGTGGTTTTCTGTTCAGTCAGGTGTAAGGCAGGGCTGCATTCTATCACCATTACTGTTTGCCATAGTGGTAGATTTTGTTCTCCGTGAATGCAGTTCTAGTGGCGGTCTACAATTAAATCCACTGAGAGAACTCAATGATGGTGATTTTGCTGACGATGTTGCACTTGTTACCCACGACCCAGAAGATATGCAGCGCAACATTAATGAACTCGGTCGTATGGCAAATGCTGTCGGACTCTCCATAAATGCTAACAAGACCAAATCATGTCGAATGCAGTCATGCCTGACTTAGCCGAAGGACTTTTTGTCAACAACGAGGAAATTGAGGAAGTGAGAGAGTTCAAGTATCTCGGCAGCGTTCTTACGCAAGATGCCAATTCCGAAAGAGAAATACTGTGCCGTATAGCATTGGCTGGGTCTGCTTTCAGCTACCTTAGAAATGTTTGGAGAAATAATAAATATTCCCAGAAGCTAAAGCTTAGAATTTATAATAGCAATATGGTCTCCGTCCTTACGTACGACTGCGAAACTTGGAGCATCACTGCCCAGCTAGAGCGACGACTCAAGGCATTCGACAACAATTGCCTAAGATCTATCCTAAATATACATTGGACGGAAAGAATACGAAATGATGAAATCTATCGTATGACAAATCATACCCCAATCCTTGATCTCATTAGAAAGCGACGATCGATGTATTGGGGGCATATGGTGCGAATGGGGGATGGAAGGCTGCCGCACGACGCATGGTGTTGGACACCCCCCGGTCTCCGCAAATCAGGGAGACCGAAAATGACCCTTGGCAGGTCGCTAAAGAAGGAGGCGAAGGTGGCGAGGTCCTCGTTGGAGGAGCTATGGTTGAAAGCTCAGGACAGGTCGTCGTGACGAACCACTGTTGCTGCCTTATGCACCCCCGGGCGTAGGAGGACCTAAGTCTAAGTAAGATTAGCCATTTCAATATCCAATCGAATGAGCCTTTTTTGAAGTTCCTATGACAACGCTTTCTTTAATAATTTTATATGCCCCCACGGCATGACTTACGACCCTTGCCCTGAGGACTGTGGTGGAGGGGTGGGGGGGGGGGTTGTCATCCTTAAGGACCTAATTTCCAAAACTTTCAACTATGTTGAACAAAATGGCTATCTAAAAATTTTGATTCGATGTGTTTGGGAAAAGGTGAGCGTGAGATAGGGGATAGTTGCCCTCAGATCACTTTCTACTATTAAAAAGGACACTTGCCCTTAGAATTTCAAATCGAATGAGCCCTTTTTCAAGTTTTTACGACAAAGCTTTCAATAAAAACCTTATATGCCCCAGGGCATAACTTATAACCCTTACCCTGAAGACTGTGGGGGGAGTGTCCTGCTCAAAGATATAATTTCCAGAACTTTCAACCGCTTTGAACAAAATGGCTATCTCAAATTTTTTTTTGGGTGTGTTTGGGGAAATGGTGGGCGTGGAAGGGGTTATAGTTGCCTTCCAATCACTTTCGACTATTAAAAAAGAGCACTAGCCATTTCCATTTCCAATCGAATGAGCCCTTTTTGAAGTTTCTACGACAACGCTTTCTATAAAAACCCTATATACCCCCAGGGCATAGCCTACAACCCTTGCCCTGAGGGCTGTGGGGGGGGGGGGCTGTCATCCTCAAATACCTAGTTTCCAGAACTTTCAACTACGTTGAACAAAATGGCTATCTCAAAATTTTTATTGGATATGTTTGGGGAAAAGGTGAGCGTGAGACGGGGGTTATTTGCCCTCCAATCACTTTCGACTCAATCACTTAAAAAGGGCACTAGCCCTTTGAATTTTCAATCGAATGAGCCCTCTTTGAGGTTTCTACGACAAAGCTTTCTATAAAATACTTGTAACCCTTATAACCCTTATAACCAGGGCATAACTTTCAACCCTTGCCCTGAAGGCTTTGTGGGGAGTGTCCTCCTCAAAAACATAATTTCTATCTGGAAATCAACCAATTTGAGCAAAATGGCTATCTCAAAATTTTGATTGGATGTGTTTTGGGATTTGGTGGGCGTGGAGGGTGTTAGTTGCCTTCCAATCACTTTCGACTATTAAAAAGGGCACTAGCCATTCCAATTTCCAATCGAATGAGCCCTTTTAGAAGTTTCGACAACAACTCCTTCGATACGAAGTGCCCTGGTCCAGAAAAAAAAAACTTAATACTTTGTGCCAATATCGTTCTTTACTTAGGCAGCGCTATTGCGCTGCCTATGATATTGCACCTCTGTCGACTCTGTATCACTCAGGCATTAATAAGGTTGTTCTCTTAGTTGAGTAATACTCACCACTTAATTTAACTATATTAATAGAATAAATTAAATTACCAAATTTAGCTATAATTTAAATTTTCAAGACTTTTGAGTTTATAGAAAGATTTTAGGCTCTAAAGACGAAATTATTGCTTTGCAGAATGCACCCGGTCTTAATACTATTACTCGCACGACGACCGCTCTCACCAAGACTTTTCTTATCTCTACTATTCTCACCAAAAATTTTTGCATTAATGTCTATTCTCACCAATAATCTTTGCAACCATTGTTCTACAATGAACCAATCCTGCCATGACCATTCCTTTTCTTGCACCACCATTCCTATTACCACTTCGACTAATATAACTCCTCCTATCGTTCATACTTCTATCATCTCTACTGTCAATTCCACAAGAAACTCAAAATTAATAAACTGAACTTTTAGACTAATTACTAGCTCTGATATAAGATGGCAGCCGCACATTGACAGAATAACTCTCCGAGCGGGCCTTTCGCTTTTCCTCTTAAACTTAAGAAAATCTATCCCCTTAATACACTTTCTTAGGCTTTTCACAGCAATGTTTCAAGCTCATTTAGAGTACGCTTGTTCAGCGGTTCAGCCTTGTACTCATCAAAGCCCAAACAGAAAAAAATAGAGATAGTGCGAATTAAGTATAACAATTTTTAAGCCTTTTTTTGCCCTCCATTTTTTTAAATATACTCCCTGGATTTTTGTCACCTCCCCCTAAAGTTTTCAAAATGCCTTTTTGTTTGGCACTTTCATTGAAAATACTTTTTTGGAGGAATTTAGCAAAAACTTGAAAAGAATGACAAAATTCTCTCTCTAGAGTTCAAAATGCGTTTTATCGCCCTCTAAATTATCATGTAACGAAGTCTTAAAATAGGCTAGATGTCGTATGTCTTTAAACGACAAACAAAATCATTAATTATAACAGCCTTGATCTAGAAAATCAAAGAGGAAAGAAGCTAGCAAACCCCAACAAACAACAGACAAAAGTAATACAAATAATACATAAATAAAAGTTGAATACGGCTTAGGCACATTTTAATTGTGAAAAAGCTAATAATGCGAAATAAAAAGTGATTTGATTTAAATTATACTTATTACTCACATATGCTGCTTAAATATTTAAAGTTTTACCGTTAATGTGGAATGTGGAACTCACAGGCGGAACTTTGTTTCAAAACGACTTTCTGACTCTTCTTCACGCTACCAATGAGTCCAAAAAAGGCGCAAGCACAAAAAAAAATAAATAAGAAAATGTATAGCCTATATATAAAAGAAAGCTAAATGCATAAAATGAACAATAAAATGAATTGAACAGATTAGGCCAGTTTTATGAAAGAAATCGTTAATGAAGTTAAAATCTGGTAGACAGCTTCTTTTTAAGAAGCTAGTTTCGCTTTGACAGCCAAGCAATTATTAGTTATGGATAAGCAAATTCATCATCTATACCAGTCACTGCCAATTTCCTTAACTTCTTTTCCGCCTGTTCTTTTTTTTTAAATTAATTTAAAAAAAAATTCCGAAAAATAAGTTTTTCCAACAAGTTTTTCAAGTTTTTTAAGTTTTTACTAATACCTTATAAAATTCGAACTCAAAACGACCAGAAATTACTATTGAAGAATAAATGAAACCCAAAACGAACAGAAATTAAATAAACAATCATAGCAAAAACATACAACAAGTAAAAATATAAATGAATAAATAGATCTTAAAGCGAGTAATGCTTAGATTGAATATGAAAATCAAGCTTAAAACGAAAAAAAATATTTTCCTATTGAAGAATAAATGAAACTTAAAACGAACAGAAATTATATAAACAATCAATGCAAACAAACATATATAGATATTAATGTAAATTAATAAATGAATCTTAAAACGAGTGAAACTTAAATTGAGTATGCAAATCAAGCTTGAAATGAACAAAAATCACCTCAAACAAGAGTTTGGTTATGACCTCCTTCTCTCACTGTAAAAGTCTAGAACCTACTGCGTCACTAGCGCTTTACTGAAAACCAATTTTATGACAAATATTTCCTTTTGTACTTAATATTGAAAAAAAAAAACATTAAAACTATAGTAACATTTTGAACTGATGAGCTTTCAGTAATTAATATATCATTATACATCAAATATTCAGTTTAATTTATTAGCTCTTTTTAAAGTTGTTAAAGACGAATATAGTTTCCCTACAAACAAGTATTTGGATACTGCCTCCTTTCCTAACTGTAAATAAAAACCAAAAGCCTACTGCGTCATTGGCACTTAACTGAATTAAATAAAAAAAAAAATTTTTTAAGCTGAAAGTAAGGAGCGACATTAAAAATTAAAACGAACAGAAATTATTCTGTATATGAAAGGGGCTGTCCCCTCCTCAACGCCTCGCTCTTTACGATAAAGTTTTTTAATGTTTAAAAAAGAAAGTTGTGAGACAGAGTCAAACTTTAGCGTAAAGAGCGAGGCGTCTAAGGGGGTTCTTCCCTTAGTCAATACCACGCTCTTTACGTTAAAAGTTAAAAAAAAAGTTTAATTCACGAACCCCTGAATCACAAAGGCCGTTTAATTAGAATAGATAGCTCTTTTGAAAGCACTGAAAAAAAAAAAAAAACTTTAGCGTAAAGAGTGAGGTATTGACTTGGGGGAGAACCCCCTCATATACATAATAATTTCTGTTCGTTTTAAGTTCTAATGTTGCTTCTTACTTTAAATTTAATTTCTGATCGTTTTTTAAATAATGCTTGGAAATCTGGTGCCCCCTTCATAGAAATGTCCCTTACCCCAAAGAAACATCCTCCACGGAAAGATTCTCCCGAGTAACCCCCTCATCCAGCCCCCCCCCCCCACCAGAAAAAATCCTTTCTGAAAATGTCTGTGTGCTTCCCAATAACCAATAGAATATGTAAGCAATGGGCAAAGCTCATAACTTGCAGCCCTTCCTCTGGGAACTGTGGGGGATTAAGTCATCCTAAAAGACATATTTATTAGATTTTCGACTGTGCTGAACAAAATGGCTATCTCGAAATTTTAATTGGGTGACTTTGAGAAAAAAATGAGCGTGGGAGGGGGCCTAGTTGCCCTCCATTTTTTTCGGTCACTTAAAAAGGGCATAGAACTTTTAATTTCCGTTCCAATGAACCCTCCTACGATATTCTAGGACCACTGGGTCAATACAATTACCCCTGGGAAAAAAAGACAAATAAACACGCATCCGTGATCTTTCTTCTGGCAAAAAATGGAAAATTCCACATTTTTGTAGATAGGAGCTTGAAACCTCTACAAAAGGGTTCTCTGATACGCTGAATATGATGGTGTGATTTTCACTAAGAGTTCTATAACTTTTAGGGGGTCTTTCCCCCTTTTTTTTCGAAAATCAGCCAAATTTTTTCAGGCGCTTAACTTTTGATGGGTAAGATTAAATTTGATGAAACTTATATTTTTGAAATCAAAATTAAAATCTGGTTCTTTTGATGTATCTATTGGTATCAAAATTCCGTTTTTTAGAGTTTCGGTTACTATTGAGCCTGGTCGCTCCTTACTTACAGTTCGTTACCACGAACTGTTTGAAACGGATTATATTACACATATTTTCTTTTCCAGTTCTTACAGCATTGAAAACAAAAATAAAATTAGAGTGAAATAAATTCTTGAACTGATGGATCTTTCAACAATTAATATCATTATACATCAAATATTCAATTTGATGTTGCTTATACTTTCCAAGACTGTTCAAGAAAACCAAAAGACTACTGCGTCATTGGCGCTTAACTGCAAACGGATTATATTACAAATACTTTCTTTTCCAGTTCTTACAGCATTGAAAATAAAAATACAATTACAGCGAAATAAATTCTTGGGTTGATGGATCTTTCAACAATTAATATCATTATACATCAAATATTCAATTTGATGTTGTTAATACTTTCCAAGACTGTTCAAGACGCATATAGTTTTCAGTAAAGTGCCAATGACTCAGTTGGTTTTATACTTTTACATTGACAGAAGGAGGTCATACCCAAACTCTTGTTTGAGGTGATTTTTGTTTCAAGCTTGATTTGCATACTTAATTTAAGTTTCACTCGTTTTAAGATTTATTTATTAATTTACAATAATATATATTGTATGTTTGTTTGCATTGATTGTTTATATAATTTCTGTTCGTTTTAAGTTTCATTTATGCTTCAATAGGAAATATTTTTTTTCGTTTTAAGCTTGATTTTCATATTCAATCTAAGCATTACTCGCTTTAAGATCTATTTATTCATTTATATTATTATTTGTTGTATGTTTTTGCTATGATTGTTTATTTAATTTCTGTTCGTTTTGGGTTTCATTTATTCTTCAATAGTAATTTCTGGTCGTTTTGAGTTCGAATTTTAAAAGGTATTTGTATCTGCTGAGCTTAAGTTTAAAATGGCCTTTACTTTTCTTTGAAAAACTTATTTTTTCGGAAAGTTTTTTCTAATTAATTTTTGTTCGTTTTTGATTGCAAAAAATTTGAAGTTTTTAAAAATTCTTTATTTCAAAATCAAACTTAAAAAAAAAATCAAATATTCATCTAAGTATCAAAACTGATGCCAAAGTGAAAAAATGGGTTTGTGCCAACCTGGACTTTTTATTATCTGATGTTTGAACTATTTTTAACAAAATCGCTATCTCAAAATTTTTATCGGATGGGTTTGGAGAAAAAGGCATGTGGGGACTAGATTATGCTTCGGTCTCTTTTGACTCTTTAAAAGTGAACTAGAACTTTCTGTTTTCAATCAAATGAGCCCTCTCTGAAGTTTATACGAGTATCCCTTCAATAGGAACCATATATGTCCTCAGAGTATAACTTACAACGCCTGTCCCTGGGCCCTGGGGGGTTGTGTCGACCCTGAAGCTTTAATAAATGATGGTTGAACTATTTTAAAACAAAATGGTCATCTGAAATTTTTATCGGATGGCTTTATCCATCCGATACACCAAAAGGCCTGGAGGGTGGGAGGGGCTAGTTACCCTCCGTTCTTTTTTTCACTCTGAGAGAAAATGAATTACAACTTTTAATTTCCACTCAAATGAACTCTTTTTGAAGTTTATACGAACATATCTTCCATAAGAACCGTATATGCCCCAGAGCAATACTTACAACGCCTGCCCTGGCCCTGGGGGGGGGGGGGGTGGGTATCGACACAGGAGTTTTTCTTATCTGACCTTTGAACTATTTTTAACGAAATGACCATACGTAAAGGAGTTTTTGTTATATGACCTTTGAATTATTTTTAACAAAATGGTTACCTCAAATTTTTATCAGATGTATTTGGCAAAAAAGGGCTTGGGGGGGGGGCAGTTGCCCTCTGATCACTTTTGACTCTTAAAAAGGGCACTAGAACTGTCGATTTCCTATCGAATGAGCCCCATTTGAAGTTTATGCGACGACCCCTTCTGTATGAAGTGCCCCTGGCAAAAAAATAAATGAGTGTGTGGGGAGAGGGGGGGAGGCTAGCTACCCTCCAATCACTTTTGACTGTTAAAAAGTGAATTACAACTTTCAATTTCCCATCAAATGAGCACTCTAGGAAGTTTATACGAGCATTCCTTCCATAACAACCATATATGCCCCCAGGGCATAACTTACAACGCCTACCCCCAGACCCTGGGGGGCTGTTTCGACACCGAACTCTTTGTTATCAGAACTTTGAACTATTTTTAACAAAATATCTATCTCAAAATTTTCATCTTATGCATTTAGGGCGTGGAGGAGGGGGGCTAGTTGCCCTCCGATCTCTATTGACTCTTAAAAGGTGAAAAAGAACTTTTAATTTCCAATCAATTGAGCCCTCTCCGAAGTTTATGCGAGCATCCCTTCCATAAGAACTATATATGCCCCTAGAGCATATATACTCATAACGCATGCCTCCAGGCCCTGGCATGTTCCGTCGACACAGGAATTTTCTTCTCTGACCTTTGAACTATTTTTAATGAAATGGTTATTGCAAAAATTTTATCGGATGGGCTTGGGGAAAAAACGTGTGTGGGGGGGAGGCTAGTTGCCCTCGGATATCTTTTGACTCTTAAAAATTGAACTAGAACTTTCAATTTTCAATCAAATGAGCCCCCTCTGAAGTTTGTGCGAGCATACCTTTCATAGAAACCACATACCTCCCCACAGGACAACACTTATAACGCCTATCCCCGGGCTCTGGGGGGCGTTTTTGTTATCTAATATATTGAACAATTCCCAAAAAACTGGCTACCTCAAAATTTGTGGCGGACGGGTTTGCGAAAAAAAAGAGCGCGGGGGGGGGGGGGGGGGCTAGTTTAACTCTCTTGACTCTTGAAAAGTGAACTAGAACTTTCAATTTCCAATCAAATGAGCTCTCTATGAAGTTTTTACGAGCATCCCTTTCCTAAGAACAAAAAAAAAAAAAAAAAAAAAAAAAAAAAAAAAAAAACATACATGCCCTTAGGGCATAACTTAGAACGCCTTCCCCTATGTCTTGGGGGGTTCTATTGACACCGAATTTATTTTTCATCTGACCTTTGAACTATTTTTAACAAAATGTATATTTCAAAATTTTCATCAGACGGATTTTGAAAAAGTAGGCGTGCGGGGGGGGGGGGGGGGGGGGCTAGCTGCCCTCGGGATCTCTTTTGACTATTAAAAAGAGAGCTCGAATTTTCAATATCCAATCAAATGAGCCCTCTCTGAAGTTTATACGAGCATCCCTTTCATACAAACAATATATGCCCCAGGGCATAACTTACAACGCCTGCCCCCGGCCCTGGGGGTTGTGACGACACCTGAGTTTTTCTATCTGACTTTTGAGCAATTTTTAACTTAATGGCTATCTCAAATTTCTTATTGGATGCATTTGGGGAAAAGGGGGTATGGGGAGGGTGGGGGGGGGGGGGGGGGTTAGTGGCCCTCCCAAGCTCTTTTGGCTCTAAAAAACTGAACTAGAACTTTCAATTTCCAAACAAATGATCCATCTCTGAATTTTTTACGAGCATCCCTTCAATAAGAACCATATATTCCCCCAGGTCTTACAACACCTGCCCTCGTGCCCTGAGGGGCTGAGCTGAACCCTGAGTTTTCGTTAAATGGTCTTTGAACTATTAAAAAAAAAAAAACTATCTCAAAGTTCTCTT
The DNA here is from genome assembly GCA_027921565.1 of Artemia sinica. Lineage (NCBI taxonomy): Eukaryota > Metazoa > Arthropoda > Branchiopoda > Anostraca > Artemiidae > Artemia > Artemia sinica. The sequence continues at coordinate 49,056 of JAPEVW010000081.1, read as the reverse complement.
ATCGGATGGGTTTGGGGAAAAAAGAGCGTGGAGGAGGGGGGGGGGTAGGTGCCCTCCAATCTCTTTTGAGTCTTAAAAAGTGAACTAGAACTTTCAATTTCCAATCAAATGATCCCTCTTTGAAATTAGTACGAGCATCCCTTCCATAAGACCCATATATGCCCCCAGGGCATAACTTACAACACCTGCTCCCGGGCCGTGGTGGGGTGTATCGACACCGGAATTTTTGTTATATGATCTTTGAACTATTTTTAACAAAATAGCTATCTAAAAATTTTTATTGGATGCATTTGGAAAAAATTATTTTTTTTGGGGGGGAGGGGAAGCTGGTTACCCTCCGAATGTCTCTTGACGATTAAAAAGTAAACTAAAACTTTCAATTTCCAATCAAATGAGCCCTCTCTAAAGTTTATACGAGCATTCCTTCCATAAGAACCATATATGCCCCCAGGGCATAACTTATAACCCTTGCCCCTGAAGACTGTGGGGGGGGGGAGTGTCCTGCTCAAAACATATAATTTCCAGAACTTTCAACTACGTTGAAAAAAATGGCTATTTCAAAATTTTGATTGGATATGTTTGGGGAAATGGTGGGCGTGGAAGGGGTATCAGTCGCTTAGGATCACTTTCGACTATTAAAAAAAGAATTAGCCATTTAAATTTCCAATCAAATGAGCCCTTTCTGAAATTTCTATGACAACGTTGTCTGTACAAAACATTATATGCCCCAGGGCATAACTTACACTCCTTGCCTTGAGGGCTGCGGGGGGGTTGTCATCCTCAAAGACCTAAATTTCCAGAACTTAAAACTACGTTTAATAAAATGGCTATCTCAAAATTTTGATTGGATTTGTTTGGGGAAATGGTGGGGGGCGTGAGAGGGGGGTTAGTTGCCCTCCAATCACTTTCGACAATTAAAAAGGGCGCTAGCCCATTGAATTTCCAATCGAATGGGCCTTTTTTGAAGTTTCTGCGACAGGAAAAAAAAAAAATAATAAATCACACATTGTGCCAACATCATTCTTATATTCCCCCAGGGCATAACTTAAAACCCTTGCCCTGAGGGCTGTGGGGGAGTTGTCATCCTCAAAGATCTAATTTCCAGAACTTAAAACTACGTTTAATAAAGTGGCTATCTCAAAATTTTGATTGGATGTGTTTGGGGAAAAGGTGGGCGTGAGAGGTGGATTAGTTGCCTTCCAATCACTTTCGACTATTAAAAAGGGCTCTAGCCCTTTGAATTTCCAATCGAAATGAGCCTTTCTTGAAGTTTTCACGACAGGGAAAAAAAAAATAAATAAACACATTGTGCCAACATCATTCTTATATGGCCCCAGGGCATAACTTAAAACCCTTGCCCTGAGGGTTATGGGGAGTGTCCTCCTCAAAAACATATTTTCTATCTGGAAATAAACTACGCTGAACAAAATGGCTATCTCAAAATTTTGATTGGATGTGTTTGGGGGAATGATGGGCGTGGGGGGGGGGGGGGGGGCTAGTTGCCCTACAATCACTTTCGACTATTAAAAAAAGCGCACTAGCCCTTTGAATTTTCAATCGAACGGGCCTTTTTTGAAGTTTCTACGACAACGCCTTCAATAATAACTTTATATGCCCCCAGGGTATAACTTAAAAACCCTTGCTCTGAGGGTTGTGAGGGAGTGTCCTCCTCAAAAACAAATCTTCTATGTGGAAATCAACTATTTTGAACAAAATCTCAAAATTTTGATTGGATGATTTTGGGGGAATGATGGGTGTGGGGGGGCTAGCTGCCCTTCAATCACTTTCGACTATTAAAAAGGGCACTAGCCCTTTGAATTTTCAATCGTATTAACCTTTTTGAAGTTTCTACGACAACGCCTTCAATAAAAACCTTATATGCCCCCAGGGCATAACTTAAAGCCCTTGCCCTGAGGGTTGTGGGGGAGTCTCCTCCTCAAAACATATTTTCTATCTGGAAATCGACTAGATTGAACAAAATGGCTATCTCAAAATTTTGATGGATGTGTTTGGGAGAATGTTTGGCGTGGGGGGGGGGCTAGTTGCCCTCCAATCACTTTCGACTATTAAAAAGGGCACTAGAACTCTCGATTTTCAATCGAATGAGCCCCCTTTGAAGTTTCTACGATGACCCCTTCGATATGAAGTGCCTCTGGGGGAAAAAAAAATAAAACATTGGAGCCTTATGGCCTTTACTATAGGCAACGTTATAGCGTTGCCTCTGATTCTGCAAATCTTATGGATCTGCTTCGTTTAAAGTTCAGCATTGTTGAACTCAGTTTTCAGACACGATTCAAAACTGCCATTCCATCCGAACAAGAGTTTAAGACAGTCCAGGAGAGGTTCTGGCGTCCGAAATGCTCCCTAAACCAGCTGAAGAGGGCAAATTTACGAATCAATAACAGTCTTCTGTTTAAAATACAATTTAGAATGTGTATACCAAGGTTTAAGGAAATATCTCCGATGATGTTATGTATTTTGCTTTTAAAATCAATATTTTCAGGCGTTGAAGGCCTTTTCTGAATTGGATAATTGCTGTATAAAATGATCTAGATGTGATTGGTTTTTGCAAAAATACGGCTTTACTTTCCATTGAAAACCAAATGTCAAATGTAGATGGTATTAAAGTTTCCTTTATGCAGTCAAGGAGTCTGCCTTGTTTCAAATGTTATAAATTAAGTTGTTACAAGCAGTACTAAACGAGCGGGGATGAGTGGAAAAAAGGGGAGGGGCAATAATTTCTTAAACTACATTAATCTGTTACACTATAAAGTTAATTTTTTGGGACAGGTGAACCAGGTGACCGTTTTGAGTTTGACTCGGTTAATTATTGTAATTTCTGTTCGTTTTGAATTTCATTTATTTATCGATGCTGATTTGTGGTAGTTTCACGCTTGGTAGATTATTTGATTCTATTTTTGCTCATTTTTTTGTTTAATGGAGATCTTAACTTTTCTTTAAAAAACTTTTTTTTTTGGAAAAAGGTTTTAAATTAATTTTTGTTCGTTTTATATTGACATAGTCTTTTCAGGGGAAAAAGAAAATAATACTTTAAATCTTTTCGTTTTTTAAGACTTTATAGTTTGGCCTGCTATTTGTATGCTGGAGAAAAATTTTCAGCAATTTTTAACAACATACACCCTTTAAAAATCTGGACACAAATACTACTATTTAATTTAGTTTCACACCTCCTCTAGTTGACCTGAAATGGAAAACTTGATACCATTCGCAAAAAAATCTGTTTACTTTCTTTGATAGCTTGGACACACTTACGCTATTTTGATTTGGTTAAATTTTAAGAGCAGAAATGGGAGAGGGTTGTCTTGGGAGGGTGGGAGTGGAAGGGGGATTAGTTGCCCTCAAATCACTTTCGACTATTAAAAAGGGCATCAGCCCTTTCTATTTTCAATCGAATGAGCCCTTTTCGAAGTCCCACGACAGCTCCTTCGATACGAAGTGCCCTGGTCTAAACAACAACAAAAAATAATACATTATAACCACTTCGATCTTTCAGAGGCAAACGCTGTAGCGTCGCCTATAGTAAAGGCCATACGGCTCCACTGTTTTATATTATTATTATTTTTTTTTTTCCCAGAGGCACTTCATACGGAAGGGGTCGTCGTAGAAACTTCAAAGGGGGCTCATTCGATTGGAAATCGAGAGTTCTAATGCCCTTTTTAATAGTCGAAAATGATTGGAGGGCAACTAGCCCCTCCCCACGTCCATCATTCCCCCAAACACATCCAATCAAAATTTTGAGATAGCCAATTTGTTCAGAGTAGTTGATTTCCAGATAGAAAAATATTTTTATAACCCTGAAGGGGTTTTTTATAGAAGGCGTTGTCGTAGAAACTTCAAAACAGGCTCAATCGACTGGAAATTAAAGGACTAATGCCCTTTTTAATAGTCGAAAGTGATTGGAGTGTAACTAGCCCATCCCCCCACGCCCATCATTTCCCCAAACACATCCAATCAAAATTTTGAGATAGCCATTTTGTTCAGCGTAGTTAATTTCCAGATAGAAAAATATTTTTGAGGAGGACACTCCCCACAAACCTCAGGGCAAGGGTTTTAAGTTATACCCTGGGGGCATATAAGGTTTTTATAGAAGGTGTTGTCGTAGAAACTTCAAAAAAGGTTCATTCGATTGGAAATTCAAAAAGCTAGTGCCCTTTTTAATAGTCGAAAGTGATTGGAGGGCAACTAGCCCCCCCATGCCCATTATTCCCCCAAACACATCCAATCAAAATTTTGAGATAGCCATTTTGTTGTAGCGTAGTTGATTTCCAGATAGAAAATATATTTTTGTGGAGGAAACTCCCCCACAACCCTCAGGGCAAGGGTTTTAAGTTATGCCCTGGGGGCATATAAGATTTTTTATAGAAGGCGTTTTCGTAGAAACTTCAAAACAGGCTCATTCGATTGGAAATTAAAGGGCTAGTGCCCTTTTTAATAGTCGAAAGTGATTGGAGTGCAACTAGACCCCCCCACGCCCATCATTTCCCCAAACACATACAATCAAAATTTTGAGATAGCCATTTTGTTCAGCGTAGTTGATTTCCAGATAGAAAATATATTTTTGAGGAGGACACTCCCCCACAACCGTCAGGGCAAGGGTTTTAAGTTATACCCTGGGGGCACATAAGGTTTTTATAGAAGGCGTTGTCGTAGAAACTTCAAAAAAGGCTCATTCGATTGGAAATTCAAAAAGCTAGTGCCCTTTTTAATAGTCGAAAGTGATTGAAGGGCAACTAGCCCCCCCACGCCCATTATTCTCCAAAACACATCCAATCAAAATTTTGAGATAACCATTTTGTTCAGCGTAGTTGATTTCCAGATAGAAAATATATTTTTGAGGAGGACATTTCCCCAAAACCCTCAGGGCAAGGGTTTTAAGTTATGCCCTGGGGGCATATAAGGTTTTATAGAAGGGCGTTGTCATAGAAAACACATCCAATCAAAATTTTGAGATAGCCATTTTGTTCAGCGTGGTTGATTTCCAGATAGAAAAAACGTTTTTGAGGAGGACACTCCCCCAGCACCTTCAGGGCAAGGGTTTTAAGATATGCCCTGGGGGCATATAAGGTTTTTATAGAAGGCGTTGTCATAGCAACTTCAAAAAAGCTCATTCGATTGGAAATTCAAAGGGACAGTGCCCTTTTTAATAGTCGAAAGTGATTGGAGGGGAACTAGCCCCCCCCCCCCCACACCCATCATTCCCCCAAACACATCCAATCAAAATTTTAGAGATAGCCATTTTGTTCAGCATAGTTGATTTTCACCTAGAAAACATGTTTTTGAGGAGGACAATCCCCCACAACCCTCAGGGCAAGGGTTTTAAGTTATGCCCTGGGGGCATATAAGGTTTTATAGAAGGCGTTGTCATAGAAACTTCAAAATAGGCTCATTGGATTGGAAATTCAAAGGGATAGTGCCCATTTTAATAGTCGAAAGTGATTGGAGGGCAACTAGCCCCCCCCCCACGCCCATCATTCCCCAAACACATCAAATCAAAATTTTGAGATAGCCATTTTGTTCAGCGTAATTGATTTCCAGATAGAAAATATGTTTTTGAGGAGGACAATCCCCCAAAACCCCACAACCATCAGGGTAAGGGTTTTAAGTTAAGCCCTGGGGGCATTCGAGTGATGTTATTTGGGCTCATTCGATTGGAAATTCAAAAAGCTAGTGCCCTTTTTAATAGTCGCAAGTGATTGGAGGGCAAATAGCCCCCCCTCCCCCACGCTAATCATTCCCCCCAAACACATCCAATCAAATTTTGAGATAGCCATTTCGTTCAGCATAGTTGATATCCAGATAGAAAATATATTTTTGAGGAGGACAATCCCCCACAACCATCAAGGCAAGGGTTTTAAGTTAAGCCCTGGGGGCATATAAGGTTTTTATAGAAGGCGTTGTCGTAGAAACTCAGAAAAGGCTCATTCGATTAGAAATTCAAAGGGCTAGTGCCCTTTTTAATAGTCGAAAGTGATGTTATTTGGGCCATTTTGTTCAGTGTAGTTGATTTCCAGATAGAAAATATATGATAGGTTTATATATTAATAGATAGGTTTCGATGTTTTATTGTTTTTTAGTTGTGCAATAAGATCAGTGAAAACAGGACCACCAGCTAGAAGGTTTTGCACAACCAGTCCCGTCCGCCCACCCCTTTGCACTAAACCCGACCCCCTCCACCCATTTGCTGCGCAAATGGGAGGATAGCTCTACATACTGCTTGTTAATGGTTATTTCTTTATAAAGCTATTTAGTTGTTTTTTTTTTTACTAATGTTTTCTGTTACTAAGTCTTTGACAATAGAAAACAAAGGTCATAAAGAGAGGGCTCATTTGATTGAAAATTGAAAGTTCTTGTTCACTTTTTATTCACTTTTAGACATTTTGTTAAAATAGTTCAAAGTTCTGATAACAAAAAACTCCGGTGTCGACACAGCCCACCAGGGGCCAGGGGTAGGCGTTGTAAGTTATGCCCTGAGACATAACTTATTAAGGGGGGTTTACAGCTTATGGGAAGGGGTTTTGTATGGGAAGAACACATAGGAAATCTATTATAATTATCCAATTATAAGGTTAAAATACATACTCTGTGATAGATGCAAAATTGCTTTGGCAATCAAATTCCTATTAAGGTCAATTCCAAACAGTCGTGATCCCTTTGTGTCAGCAAGTGAAATTGGTCTAAACCCCCTTATTGAGCTATTTTTTCAATCCATTCATTGTTGTCAATCGCTGTCCACAAGTTATGCAAGCTGTCTATTGTTCATATATAAGGTTTTTATCAAAGAGGTAATCGTATAGACTTTGAAAAAAGCCTCGTTCTATTTAATTTGAAAGTTCTAGATCCGTTTTTTAAAGTCAAGAATAATCAGACAGTAAGCACCCCCCCTCATGCAAAAAAAACTTGAAAATTTTTGCAATCAAAAACGAACAAAAATTAATTAAAGAAAAACTTTCCGAAAAATAAGTTTTTCAAAGAAAAGTAAAGGCAATTTTAAACTACAAGCTCAGGAGATACAAATACCTGTTAAAATTCAAACTCAAAACGACCAGAAATACTATTAAAGAATAAATGAAACCCAAAACGAACAGAAATTAAATAAACAATCATAGAAAAAAAACATACAACAAGTAATAATATAAATGAATAAATAGATCTTAAAGCGAGTAATGCTTAGATTGAATATGAAAATCAGGCTTAAAACGAAAACAAATATTTTTTAAACGAGTGAAACTTAAATTGAATATGCAAATCAAGTTTGAATCGAATGAAAATAACTACAAACAAGAGTTTGGGTATTGTATCACTGCAGAAGCCTAAATTACTGCGTCATTGGTGCTTTACTGAAAACGAATTATATTTACAAATGTTTTCTTTTGTACTTAATATTGAAAATAAATATTAAAATTGCAGTAAAATTTTGAACTGATGAGCTTTTAGCAATTAATATCATTATGCATCAAATAATCAGTTTAATTTATTAGTTCTTTTCAAGATTGGTCAAGACAAATATAGTTTCACTACAAGCAAAATTTGGATACTGCCCCCTTCTTTAACTGTAAAAACCGGAAAAGCCTTCTGCGTCAAATCGGTGCTTCACTGAAAACGAATTACTGTTATTTTACAAATTTATTATTTTGCAGTTCTTACAGCATTGAAAATGAAAAAAAAAATTACAGTGAAAAAAAAATCTTGAACTGATGGATCTTTCAACAATTAATATCATTATATATCTAATATTCAATTTGATTTTGTGTATATTTTCCAAGAATGTTCAAGACTCATACAGTTTTGCCATTTTTTAACCCTGCCATTTTTTGTAACTAATTGTGTTAGTTTGTTATGAAAACATTCTGGCTTCTAGGCATTTCTATTTGAGCGGAAAACTGCACCTCAAACTTTGTGGAACATGCATTTTTTGCTTGAAACACCAAATATAATAAAATGTCAAGTTTCGGAGTGTTCCACCACTCGCAAGCAAGTGCCATTGGTGTTTTTAATCCGCATGGTCAATTTAGGGGGTGGAGGGTAGTTTATTTAATTTCGTAGCAGCCCCATTCGTCGTGGTATGATTCATTTATTCTTCAACACCTGGCGTCCGGACTATCATACAATCTACCAAGCATACAACTACCCCAAATATTTGTTTCGTTTTAAGCTTGAGTTTCATATTCAATCTAAGCATTACTCGCTTTAAGATCTATTTATTCATTTATATTATTACTTGTTGTAGTTTTTTGTTATGATTGTTTATTTAATTTCTGTTCGTTTTGGTTTCATTTATTCTTTAATAGTAATTTCTGGTCGTTTTGATTTTGAATTTTAACAGGTATTTGTATCTCCTGAGCTTAAGTTTAAAATGGCCTTTGCTTTCTTTGAAAACCTTATTTTCGGAAAGTTTTTTTTAATTAATACTATAAAAATGTTCAAGCCTTTCAATCACTTTCGACTAAAAAGGACACTTGGCCTTTCGACATTTCCAATCGAATGAGCCCTTTTGGAAACGACAACGCTTTCTATAAACACCTTATATGCCCCAAGGGCAAAATTATAACCCTTACCCTAAGGTCTGTTAGGGTGGTTGTCATCCTCCAAGACCGAATTTCCACAACTTTCATCTACGTTAAACAACATGGCTATCTCAAAATTTTGATTGGATGTGTTTGGGGAAATTGTGGGCGTGAGAGGGGTGTTAGTCGCCTTCCAATCACTTTCGACTATTAAAAAGGGCACAAGCCACTCCAATTTCCAATTGAATGAGCACTTTTCGAAGTTTCTACGACAACTTCTTCGATACGAAGTGACCTGCTCTGAAGGAAAAAGCTAATAAATATATATTGTGCCAACATCGTTCTTATATGCCCCCATTGTATAACTTAGAACCCTTGCCCTGAGGGTTGTGGAAGAGTGTCCTCCTCTTTACTTAGTCCCCGTTTCTTGTCTCGTTGTCGAGTGTCCCCGTTCTTTACTTAGGCAGCGCGATCGTGCTGCCTATGATTTATACAGCAACTTTCTATATAAACCTTAAATGCCCCCAGGGCATAAATTACAACCCTTGCACTGAGGGTTCTGAGGGGGTTATCATCCTAAAAACATAATTTCCAGAACGTTCAACTACGTTGAACCAAATGGATATCTCAAAATTTTGATTGGGTGTGTTTTAGAAAATGATGGGCGTGAGAGTGGCGTAATTCGCTATCCAATCACTTTCAACAATTAAAAAAGGCACTAGCCCTTTCAATTTCCAATTGAATGAGCCATTTTGAAGTTTCTATGACAACGCTTTCAATAAAAGCTTTATATGCCCCAGGGCATAACTTACAAACCCATGCCCTGAGGGTTGTGGGGGGAGGGGTTGTCATCCTTAAAGACCTAATTTCCAAAACTTTCAACTACGTTGCATAAAACGGCTATCTAAAAAGTTTGATTGGATGTGTCTGGGGAAAAGATGGGCGTGGGAGCGGAGTTAGTTGCCCTCAAATCACTTTCGACTATTAAAAAGGGCACTATCCCTTTGAATTTCAAATTGAATTAGCCCCTTTTCAAGTTTCTACGACAAAGATTTCAATAAAGACCTTATATGCTCCCAGGGCATAACTTATAATCCTTGTCCTAAGGGTTGTGGGGGAGTGTCCTCCTCAAAATATATTTTCTATCTGGAAATGAACTACGCTGAACAAAATGGCTATCTCAAAATTTTGATTGGATGTGTTTGGGGAAATGCTGGGCGTGGGGGGAGGATGGGGGGGGGCTAGTTGCCCTCCAATCACTTTCGACTATTAAAAAGGGCCCTAGCTCTTTGAATTTCCAATCGAATGAGCCTTTTTTGAAGTTTCTATGACAACGCCTTCTATAAAAACCTCATATGCCCCATGGCATAACTTAAAACCCTTGCCCTGAGGGTTGTGGGGGAGTGTCCTCCTCAAAAACATATTTTCTATCTGGAAATCCACTACGCTGAACAAAATGGCTATCTCAAAATTTTGACTGGATGTGTTTGGGGGAATGATGGGCGTGGGGGGGGGGCTAGTAGCCCTCCAATCACTTTCGACTATTAAAAAGGATACTATCCCTTTGAATTTCCAATTGAATGAGCCCTTTTGAAGTTTCTACGACAACGCTTTCAATAAAAGCTTTATACGCCCCAGGGCATAACTTACAACCTATGCCCTGAGGGCTGTGGGGGGAGGGGTTGTCATCCTTAAAGACCTAATTTCCAAAACTTTCAACTATGTTGAATAAAAACGGCTATCTAAAAATTTTGATTGGATGTGTCTGGGGAAAAGGTGGGCGTGGGAGCGGGGTTAGTTGCCCTCAAATCACTTTCGACTATTAAAAAGGGCACTATCCATTTGAATTTAAAATTGAATTAGCCCCTTTTCAAGTTTCTACGACAAAGATTTCAATAAAGACCTTATATGCTCACAGGGCATAACTTATAATCCTTGTCCTAAGGGTTGTGGGGGAGTGTCCTCCTCAAAATATATTTTCTATCTGGAAATGAACTACGCTGAACAAAATGGCTATCTCAAAATTTTGATTGGATGTGTTTGGGGAAATGCTGGGCGTTGGGGGGGGGGGGAGGAGGGGGGGGCTAGTTGCCCTCCAATCACTTTCGACTATTAAAAGGGCCCTAGCTCTTTGAATTTCCTATCGAATGAGCCTTTTTTGCAGTTTCTATGACAACGCCTTCTATAAAAACCTCATATGCCCCATGGCATAACTTAAAACCCTTGCCCTGAGGGTTGTGGGGGAGTGTCCTCCTCAAAAAAATATTTTCTAAATCCACTACGCTGAACAAAATGGCTATCTCAAAATTTTGATTGGATGTGTTTGGGAGAATGATGGGCGTGGGGGGGGGGGCTAGTAGCCCTCCAATCACTTTCGACTATTAAAAAGGGTACTAGCCCTTTGAATTTCCAATCGAATGAGCCTGTTTCGAAGTTTCTACGACAACGTCTTCTATAAAAAACCTTATATGCCCCCAGGGCATAAATTAAAACCCTTGCCCTGAGGGTTGTGGGGGGTGTCTTCCTCAATAACATATTTTCTAACTGGAAATCAACTACGCTGAACAAAATGGCTATCTCAAAATTTTGATTGGATGTGTTTGGGGGAATGATGGACGTGAGTGGGGGCTAGTTGCCCTCCAATCACTTTCGACTATTAAAAAAGGGCACTAAAACTCTCGATTTCCAATCAAATGAGCCCCTTTTGAAGTTTCTACGACGACTCCTTCCATATGAAGTACCCTGCTCTAAAGGAAAAAAAAAATAGTACATTGTGCCAACATTGTTCTTATATGCCATAAGGGCATAACTTAAAACCCTTCCCCCGAGGGTTTAGGGCAGTGTCCTCCTCAAAACATATTTTCTATCTGAAAATCAACTATGCTGAACAAAATGGCTATCTCAGAATTATGATTGGATGTGTTTGGGGAAATGATGGGCGCGGGGGGGGGGATTATTTTGCCTCCAATCACTTTCGACTATTAAAATGAGCCCTTTTTTGAAGTTTTTCTACAGTGGCCTTCTATAAAAAACCTTATAGGCCCCCAGGGCATAACTTAATCCTTTGAATTTCCAATCAAAATGTCTATCTCAAATTGTTGATTAGATGTGTTTTGATGGTCGGGGGGGGGGGGGCTAGTTGCCCTCCAATCACTTTCGACTATTAAAAAGGACACTAGCCCTTGAATTTCCAATCGAATGAGCCTTTTTTGAAGTTTCTACGACAGTGCCTTCTATAAAAACCTTATATGCCCCCAGGGCATAACTTAAAATCCTTCCCCTGAGGGTTGTGGGGGAGTGGCCTCCTCAAAAATATATTTTCTATTTGGAAATCAACTACGATGAACAAAATGGCTATCTCAAAATGTTGATTAGATGTGTTTGGGGGAATGATGGTCGTGGGGGGGGGGGGGCTAGTTGCCCTCCAATCACTTTCGAGTATTAAAAAGGGTACTAGCCCTTCGAATTTCCAATCGAATGAGCCTGTTTTGAAGTTTCTATGACAAAACCTTCTACACAAACCTTATATGCCCACAGGGCATAAATTAAAACCCTTGCCCTGGGGGTTGTGGGGAAGTGTCCTCCTCAAAAACATATTTTCTATTTGGAAATAAAATACGTTGAACAAAATGGCTATCTCAAAATTTTCATTGGATGTGTTTGGGGGAATGATGGGCGTGGGGGGGGGCTAGTTGCCCTCCAATCCCTTTCGACTATTAAAAAGGGCACTAGAACTCTCAATTTCCAATTGAATGATATATTTGAAGTTTCTACGACAACCCCTTCCATATGAAGTCTCCTGCTCTAAAGGACAAAAAATAATAAATAGTACATTGTGCCAATATATATATATATATATATATATATATATATATATATATATATATATATATATATATATATATATATATATATATATATATATATATATATATATATATATATATATATATATATATATATATATATATATATATATATATATATATATATATATATATATATATATATATATATATATATATATATATATATATATATTAAGAAGTAATAAATATTAGTAAAAAAATTTTAAGAAGTAATAAATATTAGTAAAAAATTTTAAGAAGTAATTTGTTTTTCCCTTGAAAATTAATATTATCATTATATTTTCTGACGAAAATTAAACCTGTTTAAGATATGCATAGTTTTCAGTAAAGCACAAGTGATATTTTGCCTTTAGTGGGGCTTGGAGGAGTTGTTAAAGACTAATTTTAGGGATAAGCCTCTTAAATACTTAAACTACAAGGATTTTTTCTCAATTACAAAACAAACCAGCATAACAACATTGCTTTAGTAAAGCCTTAGTAAATTCCTTCTCTTAAAACAGGTGATGATTTGCATAAGCTTTTGACTTGACTGAAATTCCCCCTCTCATTGTTTTCATTGAACGAGAGAAATCACTAAGTAACAAGTACAAAATTAGTGTTACATCTTGCAAGTTCAAGAGACAAAACTACTCGAAGGGAAAAATCCTTGTTTTGGGGCTTTTCGAAATAGTCTATTAAAGAATAAGAAGAACGCATTTTGTAAGTCTAGGGAATTAAATTTAAAAGAGATAGATGAGAAAAATAATACCGTAACTTCTATGTAAAGTTTGGATGGGAATTGAGGGATCTTTTGGCTGATTCAAATGCAAATGTTTAGTAGAGACAAAAGAAAAAAGGAATTTGTGAAGAATGAAAGAGATTTGAATACTTTTACATGTTTTAACCCTCCCAATTCTGGATCATATTCCTTTAAGGCTTGAAGACTAGAAGAATTTAGTAATGAATGCATTAGGCCCTTAATAAGATAAACTTCATCGTCATCGTAGTTATCATTGCGTTCGTTGTGAACTTCGTCATCTTAAAATCATCATTGTGCTCGTCATTATCATCATTGTCTTTAAAGTAATTGATATTATTATCTACTCCTTTCACAAGATCTAAAACCTTTAAAAGATCTAAGGGTCTACACTTCTTCCTTCTGGAACTTCCCCGTCAATGACTTAATGACAAATTTTCTTCATCGCGAGTTGCCCCATTATGGTTCAGGGGCACCCATGGGCTGAATTTTACGGAGGGGGGGGGGGCTTACTGGTCTAATCGGCACTTCCAGTGCTGTATAATTGAAATCTCAAGACAAAATATCATAGGCAGCGCGAAGGGTTGTATGTTATGCCCTGGGGGAATATAAGGCTTTTTAATGAAATGGTGGTCGTATAAACTTCAAAGCGGACTCATTGGATTGGTAATCAGAAGTTATAGTGCTCTTTTTAAGAGTCAAAGTGATCAGAAGGCAAATACCCCCCCCCCCCCCCCACACACACACACACATCTACACGTCGTATATTCCCAAAACGTATCTGATAGAAATTTTAAGATGGCCATTTGTTGTCGTAGAAACTTTGAAAAGGGCTCAGCCGGTTGGTAATTGAAAGGGCTTGTGCCCTCTTTAATTGTCAAAAGTAATTGGAGGGCAACCATCCCCCCCGCTCCCGTCATTCCCCAAACACTTCCAGTCAAAATTATGAGAAATTTCGAGATAGTTATTTTTTGACGTAATTTAAAAGTCCAGAAATTATGTCTTTGAGGATGAGAGTAGTGTCATAATAAGCACCACAGAACCTACAGGAAAACCTACAAGAATATGGTCAAAAGTGTAATAGATTGAAAACCTACATGAAAAAATACATTGGAATTGCGCAAGAAAAACCCATGCCTTTGACACTGTATTTACACGTGAACATTTTGAAAAGCTGCCAAGGTTTTTGTTATTGTTGTCAATTTACAATGAATGTATCGTTTGACGTAGACACTTTTATGAGCCAATCAGAGGTTGTTCAATATACGATAACTTGATTTGTGGTTGGGGTTTGAATAAAAGGAATGGTTTTCACTACAATTCATATTAGTAAGAGAATTGAATTCAGAGAGAATAGTTTATTTGACAGGATATTAGTAGAGAAAAATTGAGTGGTGCATTTACATTATTGGAGATTAATGATAGAGCCGACAGCAGCAGCAACGATATGCGAGTACCCAATGTGGCTGTGGAAATAACCGCTGGCTGTAGACTATGCCTTGAATGGGATAGTATGTATGCTAGATACGTGATATCATTAAGCAAGTTTAAACAGGAGGAGCAACTATGTTTTGCTGGAAAAGTGAATATTCTCCATATAAATAAACTTCGGTCAGCATTAGATGTCCTATCGAAATATATTGATGAGAACAAAATGCATCAGTGAATATTATTATTGTAATTATGTTCAATAAAATTGTTTCTAAATCAAAAGGTATTTTTCTTTCTATAGTAGATTAGTGTATATTTTCTAGAGTACAAGAAATTCTGGTTAGTCTGAAGTTGGTTGTGAGAGTGTGTTAGGACTAAAAAAAAAATGGTTAGATTTGAGAAAGAGCGAATCTTGGGGAATCTAGTGTTTATGGAAAAACATTTGATTCTAGATGACGATTTTCTAGAGCTGTCTATTCAAATGAAGATATTTTCTCGGGGAATGCTTTCGATATAATGAAAAGTGATTCTCCATCATTAGACTATTGTATGAAGCTTCTACGCCGTGATTCAAATGCATTCACACAATTTATTGATATATTGATCACGACACGGCAAAATGATATTGTGGATATGCTTTTAAACATTAGTTTAGAAATTTAGGACTTTTTTCATGAGAAAGATGGTGCTCAAGGATGATTTACTCCTCTCTCTCTCTCTATCTCAGACAATTTTTGTTGTTGCTAGCTCAGTTTCATTGTGGCAGTGAGAGTGTCAACACATGAAAAAATGTTCCATACATGTCCACTATGTATGTACACACTGGACAGCTGGTCATCATGTGAGAATTGCACAATGATTGATGAGTATGATGAAAAGTGTAGATTATGCAACCCGTGTAAATTGCATAAAGGATATGCTGTACAAATTAAAGGTTGTAATTCCTGTCTTGAAGAGGTGTGTGACTCTCATCCTAGAGGCCACCTATGCTCCAATTGTCATTATGATAAATGTAATCAGTGGGAGAATACATATCCCGGTATGATTGGAAAGAATCCTAAGCGTGATTTTAGTTTATTGCTACGAGATTGGTATCGTCGTGGTTTTAGATTGTTCTGGGAGGAGGAGCCGGGTCACCGATTCAACTGCTGGAACAGCAAAAGAATATGGTTTCTACGTCATCGTTGTGAAGACAGTGGGTGTTACGATTATAAGCCCACTGATTTTTATTGGCTGTGACGGAATGTGATTCGACACTTAAGGACACTGTTTGTGAAATTGCTTCAAATAGGCAAATTGAAACATGTGAATTCTATAGAATGAATGAGAATAGTATCATTGACTATACAAAGAGATATGACAAGAGTGAAGTCACACTCTATTGTAGAAAATGTGACCCTGACATTGCAGTACATCAGGATCAGTGCACTGTGAATTCAGATAATCTACCTGCACTAGTCGTTGTCGACAAATACCTATACCTAGTAGAAGATGAAATCTAAAAAGTAGAAAAGTCGTTTTATCATGTATATAAATTTTTATTAATAAACAATTTCACATACATTTTTAGAACATTTTATTCGTAGGGCACTAAAATCAATATTAAATACGCTTGTAAGTATACTTTCCACTAGAAAGTCGTTCAATCGAGGTAAGTTGACGTAGATGTTGAGAAACTGCTTATAGGTGTAGCCACGACATCTGAACATGAAAAAGAGTAGTGCATGAAAGCCACATGTCTTAGTCGTTAAATCCTATACTCTTCGTTGATTTTGAATAATGGTTTTCCCACATCTTTCAATAAAGTTGCTGATGTATGGCATGTAGAATTTATACGATAGGCCCAGAGGATTAAAAAATTCAATATTCTTCGCTGTTTGAAAGATGCATAGCCAATGGCCGGTCTTCAAACTCGATGGACTGCTATTAACAATGATTAAGGTATTGCTAACACTTGGAATTTTTTCAATGAAGTCCGAAGGTATGCAATAGGACTTGTACTGGGACATGTATGGATCCATACTAAATACGTTGATTATTTGGTTTGTGTTCATGGTGCTAGGTCTAGTAGAACACTGCCGTCGGGTGTGATTTCCCAATAGGTTTCAAATTGACTCAGTGATATTAGCGTGATACTCTCAGTCAAAGCATCGGCAAATGTACACTCTAAACGTACATTCCCTGTTCGTACTATGCTCATATCCTGAGTCCCCGACAAGTCCAAAACAATTACCCCATGATTTTTGAAAACATTGAATCGGTTATTCCATTTTCAAATAGTTGAGAGTCATGATCTAGGGATTGCATGGTCAACTCGTACAGAGTTCTATAGGATTTTTTGTCAAATGATAGAGTGTACAGTGGAATACCATTAACTTTGCACACAAGGCTAGATAGACCGAAAAAATTAAAATCATGGGGGGATTCAGTCCAGGATCCAACGGCACTGCCACTCTTCACAAAGGCCAAAGCCAATTTGATGGGATTTCTCCATTGATAAATGATGAATCGCTATAGCTACGAGAGCCGGTGGCAATGTGACGTTGATTGGTGATCGTATGGGGGACAAGAAGTTTAATGTTGTTGCCATTGGCTCTTAGCTTTTCCACTGCCAATGCAACAGAGCTCATAACCTGTTGTTTTCGGACGTGTAGAATTGCCGACGTGATAATGACATTTGCATCGGGTGCTGCAGGAAGTGTTTTTCTCAAAATCAAATTCGATGGGGCCAGTTGTAACTTTATGTCAATCTTGACATTGGGGGGTAGCAAATGGGATATATTGAATATATCATGATTTAATTTTCCAACCAGATGATACTCCTGGGTCACTGCAGTAGTCAACTCGCCATCGGTATCAACACCTGATCGATATTCATAGCCCAATGATTGTCCTCTCAACTCCTTGTATGCCTTTGGTGTCATCATCCTAAATTGTATGTAGCTTGCATAGTTGGATAAATTATTGCTAGTGCTCACCAATGTTCCATTCATGAATACATTAATTTGTTTGAATAGGTTGTGTAGAATACAGTTCTCGTAGGAGAGACCATCGCCAGCATTTGGAGTTGTATTATCTGACTTTTTCTTCACCGCAACATTTAAATCAATAAATGTTGATGACAAATCAATGAAATAGTCTTCATTGGAAAATATTTGAAAGTGTATATTTTCCGAGAGGGGTTGTTGGGGATGAAATTGTTCATAGTAGCCATACTTGACACTGACATCAACATTTTCAGCATTGAATAGATTCAATGAGGAACTAATTGATGGATATGATTCCTTGTGGGGGAGATAAGTCATCTTAAGAGAAGAAATCCTTCTTTGATCTAACAATCTTTTCTTTTTCTTCTTCTGCTTATTGCTCTTCGTTGTTTTATTCCTCAAAGTCCTTGTTGATGTCCTTCGCTTCCCGCCTGGGTGGGGACTGATGAGTGAATGACGCGCACGCATCCTTTTCAATCCCTCTCCATTTTGTCGAGATTTTAGTTGCTCACCAACGGCTCTTGCTGAAGATCTAATATTTTCCTTAACACTCTCATTGAAATTCTTGCCCGACCCCCAGTCCTGTAGTGTTGAGGCAGCAAAATTTGATGCAGCAGGTACAAGATATTTTCTGGCAAGGGGTAGTGCAGAACGAAATAGCCTAGCAAACCAGCTACCAAGACCATAACCAGACATTGTAGTACGCCCCTTGTAGTAGTCCAATCCATTGCCTATTTGACGTGGACTCAAAGCACCAACATAGCAATCGATATCGGGACAGACAAATGGAATTCTTCTATTGTTCATTTTAGGTGATTGTGCTATCGCCAACAATGGGTCGAAAATGACATGTAATCACTGCTAAGCCTTTTGTTATTGCTAGAGGATCGCCCAATTCACTTCTTAGTGTTAACTGACAGAGTTCCAAATACGAAGTGTTTACAGGAACATACTGAAGATGCTTTATATTATAGTGATGAACAAGTTCATGAGTTGTTTTTCGTTCAAGAACACGTAGGAGGGGGACATTTGAATTACCGACTCTCGATGTTTCCACAAAGGATGCATAGAGAAATATGCAAGAGTCCGAGGCAAAACCAGGTGGATAATCAGCAAAAATAACTTGATTCATCCCGTAAACGGTGCCAGTATTTCTCCCATTGATCATATTCAGTTTAAAGCCAAGAACGTCTCTCAGATTGTCATTGAGAATAATTATTTCAGTGTCAACAGGTGAGGTAATGTAAATCCTATCGTGTTCCAATGAATAATTAAAATGGAATTTACCATTCCTACGATATGAGATTTTTTTATTGATTGTACGACACAAATCTGTCATATTATCGTATTCAATATATTTCAATTTAGCATGTGGATATTCGCTAGATTTAAGTGCTTCAACCCATTCATAGTCGACAAAAAGTGTCCAATCAAATGGTATAACTTTTATATCATACACACGATCCTTTCTCAGGATTTCATAGGTATTTTTGAGAATACAGTCGACAAGAGCCACTTCATAGGCACCGTCAAATTTGATGGCGGGGGAGAGTTTTGTCCAAAAATCACTTGTCGTATTCAAGTCGTTGTAGAGAGGATCGGAAACATTCGACATAAAAGTTACATAGAAATCATTGGACATTGTCAATATCTTCAACACTGATCCAAGAATCAAAATCAGAGTTGTATCCTAGCCAACGAACAAGTAACTGTTTCTTACCCCTGCGAGTACGTGTCTTTAATATCTTTTCAATTTGATAGATTTCACTATTATTTTTAACTTTTTGTAGCTCATAGTCATAAAAGCCGCCGAGAATCTCTTCATCTTTGGTATCACGAAAACGATAAGTTATGGGTTTAGTGTCTAGGATTTTTGCCACTTTAAAAAGTTCTGTGGACCACAAGTAATTCCCCTTTTCAAAAACATTAGTTGTTCTATTAATTCGAACAGTATCACCAACATTGAATTTATTTTTCTTCTTGACAATCGATTCTTTGGAATATTGTTTAAGAAAGGTGTCAATTGTATCATGATCAGAATGATGAACTTCCGTTGGCGTAGAGTTGGACAATGATCGATGAGGTCGTTGATTATAAATCAACATGATTTTATCTAAATCATGAATAAAAGCCGTTGTATTTTTCAATGTACAATATCTTGAAATTAAAAGTCGAATAGTTCTTATCAATCGTTCGGCCAATGCAGCCTATATAGGACTATGACTATGATAGAGCAGTGTACTATATTTCTCTAGTACTTTTGCAACATGAGGATTAACAAATTCACTACCGCGATCCGTTTGAATTTTTTTATACGAATCCTGTTCGAGAATACTTTCAATGGCCTGAGCAACTTCATCGCCTCTCTTTGATCGCAATGGAATTGCATATGCATAACGACTATAAACACTGATTGCGAGTAGAATGTACTTGTACGGTGTATTGTGACGTCGTTGAATCTCATCTAGAGTCAGGAGATCTGCTTGCATTATATGCAATGGGTAAAAGGCTTTAGTTTTTCGATATTGATTAGCACGAAGTCTATGATTTCTATGCAGAGTGTAACTTGATTCATTTTGTAGATAGTCTTGTACACTTTTAGTGTGAACACCAGTGACTTTGGAAAGAGTGGTGGGGGAACTTAAACTCCCGCCTCACCAATATTTTCATAAACACCTTTCAGAACTTCAACCATTTTGAACGTAAACACGTTGTGTAACGTCCGCTACCCTTTTGTATACTAGTTGTGGATGGTGACATGATACGTTTTCGCATTTTCCTCGCCACCATTGTCAAGTTTCCACTAGGTGTGCTAGTATTTTCCAAGATTGATTTAAAATCTTCTTCTTCTTCTTCTTCATGTTTTAATGGTGTTGTTGTTGTTGATGTTGATGCATGTTCATTTTTTTTTTAGAATTTGTCTATTGCTAATAAGACTTTTGGGGAAGTTTAATGTATTTAGAAAGTTGTATAGATGAGCGTCAAATGATAATAGTCCTTTACGATTTGTAACCATGTCATGGATTAAATCATGTAGATTATAGCTCTTGCCCTGAATTATAATCCCTTTCCATTGCTCTCAACTTGAATATGATCTTGACCACTTTCCATGAGATAGGTTAGGAGTCGTTTACTTTGTTCACGATGTGAGTGGGGCATTAGATTTCCAATTTTAAATACAATCGAATCCAATTCCTCCTTCTTTAATTGTGTTCCAGCAGAATCCTAAGGAGATGATTCTTTTTTGTGATCAATACCAGCAGTGGGGTTCACACGATAGGGCTTATGTTTGTCCACTCGGCGAAGTGCATCTTGAAGTAAAAGCAGTTTTTTATCATTCTCAATATTCTCATTGTCAAGGAATTTACTCAGATTGTTCTCCAAGTGTTCCACGGGTGAGAGAGCGAGTTCTATTGGAGTCAATTTATAGGGTTTTGCCATTCTCTAGAGAAAACTGTTTACAAGTCCTGCAATTATTGGCAGTAAAAGCGTGAAAAAGCTACCGCCCGCCTGAAGAAGTCTTTTCTTTTTAAAATTCTTTCCTTTCTTTTTAGCGGCCAATGTACGTACAATGGAACGATGTTGCTTTGCCTGTTGCTTAACTACTTCTGGCAGTTGAACATTACCCTCGGTCAAATTCAAACAAAGCTCAGATATTAGATTAATGAAATCATTGTCAATACCATGTTTGAGTATGGCTTTCCTAAGCGAGGGTTTTGAAGTACTTAGAACTGAAAACAGATGTCTATTTTCATGTAGTTTCTTCAGTGTCATGATAGCAACTAATAGGTCTTTTTAGTGTTCGAGGGAAGATATACTGAAATTTCATTGTCAAAAATATCTGTGACTACACGCAGATCATCGGGTGTATTTTGATTAAGATCCAATAGGATGTAGCCGTAGGTTTATTAGTTGCCTGATCGTATGCTGAGAGTAGAAATTTGGGGGCGCCTGGATATAGATTTGTTTATTGAGAGTTATTAGCGAGCTAGAATCACGAACAACTCTGTAGATGATATAGTAGGTGCAGTTCAATGCAAGTGTTCGCATGCATTTGCTCTGGTGAAAGAGATTGTGTAGAACCAGAGTAACGAAAATCTTTTCATGATGAGAGCGAACAGTGAACAGTTGTAGCATTTCCTGGGACCGTTGTTCAATAGATTCAGCCAGATCGTCAATGATCAGCCAAGAGTTTGGTTCAATAATGCTGAAAACATCAAGTCCCTGTATGAATTGCATCTGCACCAATCCCGTCGTGGCAATTGCTTTTATTTTATCGTATGACTCCTGCCAAATACTGTAACAGTAGTAGATTTTTTCGGCTTTTCCACAAACATTTTATCGCAATTTTTAATTATTTTAGTTAAGAGTGTTGTTTTGCCTGACATTGACGGCCCACACAGAAACGATCTGAATGGTGTTTTAAATTGATACATGTTCCCTTCAACAGTTCACCTAGACAACTAACTGTAGACTATGGCTGTCTAATGACTAAATAATTTCCCTATTACTACTCCGTTCAGAAGAAGAAGAAGAAGACGAGTAAAGAATCATATTTTCTTTTATTATATGCATAAAAAAGTAAGAAATACTTAAAAAAATATTACATTGAACATGAAAGCACATTAAACATGAAAAAATACACTTTTTTAAAATTTATTTATAATAAAAAATACAACATTTACATAGGCACAGAGAAAAAACACTTAAATAAATACACTTTTTTTTTGTTTATTTATTTATAAAAAAATACAACATTTATTAGAATAAAGCACTTGAAATAATATCACTTTTATTTACAGCATTTGGTATGGGATCCCCCCCCCCCCTCCCCCCGGGGGGCGGCCGCTGCGGCGGCCGGGGGCCCACTGCGGCGGGCCGGGAAGCGCCACGGGCCGGGAAGCGGGGGCCCGCTGCGGCGGGCCCGGGCCGGGGGCCCGGCGCAGCGAGGGTACTCTACACCAGGGCCGGGGTACCTTCACACCATACATAGACATAGACTTTGTCCGATATGGCAGACATGGCGTTTTTCTCAACTCTAACTGTGTAGTTTTTAAATTGTAAAGAGCGAATCGCCATGACTTTCGCTCTTGGCACTAAACTACGTTCCACACAGTTTCTATACACACTCATGTCGAAATTATTTTTTACAAAGTGTGTAGGTACCCCCTTGCAAACTTGTTTGATATCCTTGCTGTGCGTTTCCACACAGTATACCTTCGGACAGGAAACACACCACTGGATATCAGATCGCTACCCGTTTCAGATTTTAGCATTAACAATTGATTAGGGGCCTGGCGTTTCACTAGCTCTGGGTAGAGGGATTCGTCCCAATTAGTGTAGTCCATTCGTGAGCTAATGTACTCGCCATTTTCCAAATCATTCAATAGATTTTCAGTTTTGACTTTTAACAGGAGTGAATCAGTGTCCCCGTAATACACTTGAACTTGTCCCTCAATCGGCCACTGTACCTTGCATACATTATAATAAAATGACAAATGAGTTTCTTGGATATTTCAGTTATTGCACTTCCGCCTGCAATATTTTTATTTAAAACAATGCTTCTTTTCTTACGGTGTAGGAGCACCATATCAGAGTCTATGATTGTGAACGATGTGAAGTTTGGATCCGCAATGATTCGAGCACAATCTTTGGGATTGGTTACAATGTCACATCGACTTCTGTTTCGTACGCTCTCGCACATTTTACCGAAAGCAGAGTTCAAAATGAGTTTATAGACTTCTTTTTCAACTTTCGTTTTCGCTTGTGAACGCTTACTGACAAAGGTGTCAATAAACGTTTTCATTTAAGGCTTTTGATCAAATTGGAGGGCTCTATGAATCTTTGTGACCTTGAAACCATTGGACACCATCCATTTCAATAGCAAGTGATGAACAACGATATTCTGTTTCGGGTTGAGGTCGGCAATTAGTTTTTGTTTTGAAGGTACCCAGTGCATACTCCCGTCCTCTACTAAAGATAAATTGTAGGGGCTCAGAGAGTCCCTACCCACCGGTCTATTTATGCACGGAAAAAACAAAGTCTTTTACCGAGTCATGGATTTCCATGGGTATTTCACCGTCAATTTCAAAAAACCATCCCTGTGCCCCATTCTCCTCAACACTGGCAATGTCGGGGAAATTCGAAGCACATGGATTGTCAAGCCATTTATAATTGCCACACGGCAAACAGTAGTGAGACATTGCCGATGGGTAAAGAGAGTTCATATCCAAAAAAACTGGGTCCGACTTTTCATCGGTGTGCTGTCCACTCGGATCAGTTTTCCATGATACGATCCCCGTGAAAAACATACCCACCCTCATTGATCTCTCTACAAACAGATGCTGATCCACATCGGCGATCAGACCTATTTCTTCTTTGCTGATTCTAAGTATCAAGTCCATCACCAAATGAGGAGTGGAAAAATAATAACCTAAATCCAACCCAAATTCCCCATAGATTTTATCCGTATTTTTGCACACAATGTCCAGAGGAGTGAGTACGTCACTGGCCAAGTATAGTTTACAATAATCCCACCCATTTTTACACCCACCCTTTGCCCAAACCCTCTTAGCAAATTCGTAGTCGCTAGTGGTGCACTCACTCTCAGTAAGAGAATTGTAAAAAGCTTCAATGGGCGGTAGTGACACCTCATCTAGCCTCGAGCCAGAGTTGTAATAATCATATGGATATATACCCTTACACATTAATAAATCATACATTTCATCATCGGGGAAGCGCTGTTTGAGGAGGGGGAAGCTATCAAAATTGTCAATTTTTGTACTTGAATCAATTGACTTAAAGATTTGGGAAGAAGCTGAAAAAGTCTAAAAAACGGATTTTATTCAGGCACGTGTTACCCTTGTTAACTGTTTTCCACATGAATTCTAGCCGAAGTAGCTTCTCCGATGATTTGGGTATGATTTTATATGAAAAAGAACCGTCTATCCATGCGTCATCTACAACTCCACCCATGGCAATGCGGGCCAACGCCGGTAGAACAAACTTTAAGTCGTAATTGGAATTGTGTATAAAAACAGGTACGAAATATTGCTCTCTAACGTTTTAAATTGCATGACTGATGGGCTACCCCTCTAAATTACTCCCTCCCGATGTAATTTCCTGCCACAAATGATCATGGTCGATCACCTTCCTCCTCCCACCATTCCCAACACCATCATCAAATTCCCCTTGCAAACCCACACATTTTACGATTTTCAATGGCCACTATGTCATCTGGTGATAGGAGCATAGGATAGTTTGTATAACGAAGGCGCGAAATTGCACCGTTCGCTGTTTTGATTAGACTGACCAATGCCGAGTGCATGCAGTCTTCATCGTCACCCAACATCTCAACTACATCCAACACTTGCATGGTATTATTGGAATCTCGTTGCGCGTGAGCGTAAGAGACCCCTATGGCTTCGTGTATTCTAACACGATTTGAATTTGACGGATCGCACACGTCTGTCAGTTTCGCTTCGCAGTCTAAAGCGATCTTATTGCTCTGCAGGAGCGTGTTTTGGAAATTCTTAAAACGTAAGATCGCTCTATATCCGCTTACCGTCTCCACAGCCTGGTATCCATGACGTTTACAGTGTTTCATGTGATGCTTTAACTTTAAATCAGAGCGAAATCTTGAGAGACATGTTGGACAGTAATAACATACACCCCCACGCCCCTTTTTACCCTCACATAAAACCCTACTAATATCCGTAATTGGATTGAAATGACCAATTGAATCGAAGTCTGTGGGTGGGGTGTATAGAAGCCACACCCAATGTTCTACTGATTCAATTGAAGGAGCTTGCACTAGAAATAATACACCCTTCTTATCGGAACGCTGGCCCTCCTCAAAATTCTGTTTCATACTGTAACACCGTGACACCAATCTTTAAATGTGCATTAGCCCGCTCAAAAATATCTATTCCTTTTAGTGTCACGGGAAATTGACCATTTAAACAATTAAAATCTACTTTGGGGAACTTTGAACCCTCCCTACCATTAACTGCCATTTTATCCAACTTTTTCCTAGATGCATCTATTCGAAGTGGTCTGTATGCTGAAATTAAAATGCATACTTAAACACTGCAGCCTCGTATCGAAAACAGATTCGTTGTATCCCCTTACACCCCTCTAAATCTGAATGATATTTTAATTCAATTGCCCTCCCTCCCCCATGCCCACCTCTTACAATAAAATCCTTTTTAAACCTACATATATTAACATTTAAAACTTTCAATAAATAAAAACACAGATCCACTACCCCCCTCGTTATAATTTTCCCACTTACTTTGAATACTATTAGCCCAATTTAGAAAAAACCTCCCCGTAATTTGATAAATGCGGGCGAATTGCCAACATCTCTGTGTGCAAGTACTTTGAATACATCTCACCCACATTTTCATAAAAAAAAATTTTTAGTGCTATTGATGCTTTTAAACTGACCCCCCACTCCCCACACCCCCATCTGTTGTTCAAGAATGGCTCGAATCTTATTAGTATATGAATGTGTAATTGCCGAGGGATCTGTTTATTATATCCCCCGACACTAGAGAGTTGAAGGGATCACCGAAATTGGCGCTGTAGACCTTTGTGTGGTGCAAGGCAGAGTTGGACAGAAAAAAATCTGGAAGAGGGGATACTGGTGTTGTTGTGTTTTGTATTACTACTAGTACTAGCTATATCATTAAGCAGAATGGTGGGGGGTGACACAGAATTGTCAATAACACCACCCCCAGTCTGTTCAATTACATTGGTTGGAGATGGCATGAGGTCCCCTAAGCCTGATAGCAAATACTCCAAGGTGTTTGGGGACAATTGATCGAGCCAGCCTGTATTGTCCTGTGTTGGAATTTCGTTATGAGGACCCGGTTCAGTTGCACTAGTAAACACCCCCTAAATGCTCACGCATAAATCTATCTGCCCACTCCGGATCCTCAAGCATGTCAATATCACAAGTTAAGTCGTCTAGGCTAGCCATATCCCCAAAAACATCATCAAGAAAACCTCTATGCCACTCCATATTCTCTAGAACTAATGTAGATTCATCACTGAACTCCGTTGGTGGTGATAGAATTGGTCCAGTAAATGCTGATGTCTCATCACTCAATGGTGGTGCTATATCATTAATCTATAGAAAAAAGGTTTTGTATTTTCTATGTGAAATAAGCATTATTTCATAAAGTTGAAAAATCATGTTCATTTTTTTTTCCATACCATCCATAAAACTCAATTCCTCCTAGAATTATTTAAACTAAATACTTTTGCTTAAAGCAGTACTTACAGAACAAATGCATAATAAATTACAAATTTTGTTAGTAACATAGACACAAACACACACAATAAAATAGTGAAAATCATTACATTGTTATTGAATTTGCAATATTCATTATACTATCTCCATGAATTATCGAGTAGATGCGGCGCATGCACCGCTCACACACACACACACACATACACACACACACACACACACACACACACACACACACACACACACACACACACACACACACACACACACACACACACACACACACACACACACACACACACACACACACACACACACACACACCACACACACACACACACACACCACACACACACACACACACACACACACACACACACACACACACACACACACACACACCACACACACACACACACACACACACACACACACACACACACACACACACACACACACACACACACACACACACACACACACACACACACACACACACACACACACACACACACACACACACACACACACACACACACCACACACACACACACACACACACACACACACACACACACACACACACACACACACACACACACACACACACACACACACACAACTCACACACACACACACACACACACACACACTGCACACACACACACACACACACACACACACACACACACACACACACACACACACACACACACACACACACACACACACACACACACACCACACACACACACACACACACACACACACACACACACACACACACACACACACACACACACACACACACACACACACAACACACACACACACACACACACACACCCACACACACACACACACACACACACACACACACACACACACACACACACACACACACACACACACACACACACACACACACACACACACACACACACACACACACACACACACATACAACAATCATTACGCGTTATTGAATTTGCAATATTCATTATACTATCTCAATGAATTATCGAGTAGACGCGGCGCATACACCGCACACACACACACACACACACACACACACACACATACAACAATCATTACGCCGTTATTGAATTTGCAATATTCATTATACTATCTCCATGAATTATCGGGTATACAGAAAAATAAGCGGCACATGTACCGCTCACACACACACTCCTTCAAATTGACTTGGGAAAAAGAATCATTAGCGAGAAATAATATTTGAAAACTCACATTTAAATTTGCAGCTTGCATGTCGAGAGCTGTAGGGGCCACATCATTCTCGCATTGCATTGGTCGTGAAGGGCCCCCGGCAATTCTTGATAGGGGGTGAACCCCCGATCTTGACTAGATGAGACTGATGCATTATGAGAATCTATCCATTCTCTTTGAATTTTCTGCCAGGTTGCATAGAGGTTTGTGCAGAGCTGACACTGGCTTGAGAAGCTCCTGGCTGGTCCAGAGAACTTGTAATGGAGCTAGCATATCTGATGATTGATGGTCTTGCAGCTTGCATCGATGTGATATTCACCCCATCTTGGTCTCTTTTCGGAGGAGGGTAATTGTATGAATCCACCTCCACATCCTTAAAAAAGAAGAAAAATTTAGAAAGGAAATAATAAGCCCTCTTTTACAGATAAATTGCCCTCTAAAGTTTATTCTGGTGTTTGTAGGACTCTATGTCTTAGCACTTTAGAAATTTTTAAAAGAAAAGCTTTTAAAGTAAAATTTTGGAAAATTTTAGTTTGGGGGGAAGGGGGATTTCAAAAACATCTCCCCATAATATAATTTATGAAAAAGCCCAAGCTTTGGAACGAAAATAAGCCATTTCCGTAAAAAAACTAAACTATAAAGCTTTTTTGACCGTAAACACTAGTTTTTTGTAAGAAAATTATAGAAAATACATTTCTTTGGGTCAAATGTGAACCTTTGGTTATGAAAAAGCCCAAATTTGGAACGAAAATAAGCCATTTCCGTAAAAACTAAACTATAAAGCTTTTTTGAACGTAAACACTAGTTTTTGTAAGAAAATTATAGAAAAAATACATTTCTTTGGGTCAAATGTGAACCTTTGGTTAAAAAAGCTCAGCTTTGGAACGAAAATAAGCCATTTCCATAAAAACTTAACTATAAAGCTTTTTTGAACGTAAACACTAGTTTTTGTAAGAAAATTATAGAAAATACATTTCTTTGGGTCAAATGTGAACCTTTGGTTATGAAAAAGCCCAGCTTTGGAACGAAAATAAGCCATTTCCGTAAAAACTAAACTATAAAGCTTTTTTGAACGTAAACACTAGTTTTTGTAAGAAAATTATAGAAAATACATTTCTTTGGGTCAAATTGGAACCTTTGGTTATGAAAAAGCCCAAATTAGGAACGAAAATAAGCCATTTCCGTAAAAAACTAAACTATAAAGCTTTTTTGAACGTAAACACTAGTTTTTGTAAGAAAATTATAGAAAATACATTTTCTTTGGGTCAAATGTGAACCTTTGGTTATGAAAAAGCCAAGTTTTGGAACGAAAATAAGCCATTTCCGTAAAAAATAAACTATAAAGCTTTTTTGAACGTAAACACTAGTTTTTGTAAGAAAATTATAGAAAATACATTTCTTTGGGTCAAATGTGAACCTTTGGTTAAAAAGTGCAGCTTTGGAACGAAAATAAGCCATTCCCATAAAAACTAAACTATACAGCTTTTTTGACCGTAAACACTAGTTTTTGTAAGAAAATTATAGAAAAATATATTTTTTTGGGTCAAAATGTGAACCTTTGGTTATGAAAAAGCCAAGCTTTGGAACGAAAATAAGCCATTTCCGTAAAAACTAAACTATAAAGCTTTTTTGAACGTAAACACTAGTTTTTGTAAGAAAATTATAGAAAGTACATTTCTTTGGGTCAAATGTGAACCTTTGGTTATGAAAAAGCCAAGCTTTGGAACGAAAATATGCCATTTCCGTAAAAAACTAACTATAAAGCTTTTTTTTTTTTTTTTTTTTTTTTTATTTTTATTTTTTTTTTTTACTGTAAACACTAGTTTTTGTGAGAAAATTATAGAAAATACATTTCGCTGGGTCAGATGTGAACCTTTGGTTATGAAAAAGCGCAGCTTTGGAACGAAAATAAGCCATTTCCCTAAAAACTAAACTATAAAGCTTTTTTGACCGTAAACACTAGTTTTTGTAAGAAAATTATAGAAAATACATTTCTTTGGGTCAAATGTGAACCTTTGGTTATGAAAAAGCCAAGCTTTGGAAAGAAATAAGCTATTTTAAAATGTAGCCTACAAGAATTAGCTTGAATCTTAACATACCTAGTGGAAATCCCCCTGTGGAAAAGTATTAAAATGATTTGCTGTTGAGGCCTATGTCATTATCTTTAGAATTAATAAACTATACCTTTTAAATAATTTCTCCAAAAATATTTTATTCAGAGATTTCACGTTAAAAAATTATCCAATCACTAATTACCCCCGTTTTTTTGATCTTGCCCCCTATCAATTCTGAGTTTCCGGCTAGAATTAGACAAAACCCGTCTTAATCACCAAGCTTTTGTTTTTCGCACGTTTGAAATTCTGGTTCCAAAAAAGGACCCTTTTCTGTAATTATAAACACATATGGTTTTAATCTCTGTGATAAAATGAACATGCGAAGCCTGTTCTCTGAAAGTGACCGCTTCTTGTAACACAGAAGCTTCTATTTAGATCAGAAAAAGATTTTTGATAACTGGAAAAAAGGGCATTTTTTTTTTTTTGAACGAACAACTATTTCTACAGAGCAGGGTGGGGGTGGTTTTTGTTTACATAGAGGAAAAATGCGTACTTTGCGTTTTCTAACGAGTATACTATTGTATGGGTTTTTTATTGTTGGGGGGGGGGAGGGGGGCTAAGTCCCCCTGAAATTTGAATTTACTGGTAAATGCTTTTTTATCTGGAAATAAATTAAAAAAATTTAATAAGCTGTACTCACTTTGACAATTGACGAATCCATTGTTTTCAAAGTTAATAATATGCAGTGTACTATGCTCAATATGTTAAAACATAATGAAAATTAAATTGTAGTGCATGAACATTTTATACAGTTTTTCAAGGACGAATAAAAAACGGATGTTGAGTTACATAATTTCGTGCTTGCTCCCAAAACATGTTTGACTACTTTATATCATACCAGTTTTTTTTTTTAAGAATGTGCACGTGAACTCATGACGTACATTCATTGTGCAATTGACAACAAAACCTGTCTGCTTAAATTATTATTACGACCAAACTCTCAAAACATGCTTGACCCCATTATACCTTGCCAAGTTTAAAAAACCTCGACTTTAGTTTCATAACATGCATTATAGTGTGCCAACTTTTAAAATATTCACGCGTGAGTTTAATGTCTCAGGAATGGGTTTTTCTTGCGCAATTCCAATGTATATTTTCATGTAGGTTTTCAATCTATTACACTTTTGACCATATTCTTGTAGGTTTTCCTGTAGGTTCTGTGGTGCTTATTATGACACTACTGATGAGAACCCCCTCACAGTAATCAGGGCAAGGGTTGTAAGGCATGCCCCGAGGGCATTTAAGGCTTTTATGGAAACGGTAGTCGTATTAACTTAGAAGGGGGCTCATTGGATGGGAAATCGGAAGTTGAAGAGCCATTTTTAAGAGTCAAATTTATCGGAGGGAGTTATACCCCAACCCCTCGTCATATTTTCCCCAAATGCATCCGATAGAACATTTTAAGATAGCAGCTCTTTTTGTTAAAAAATAGTCCAAAGATCTCATAACAAGGCCGTTAGAGTTGACACAACCCCCCAGAGTATGGGGGTAAGGGTTTTAAGTTATGTCCCTGGGGATGTAAGGTTTTTATGAAGAGTTGGGTCTTGTGAACTTGAAAGGAGGCTCATTTGATTGGAAATGGTTAGTTCTAGTTCCATTTTAAGATTCAAGCGTGATGGAGAGAAAATAGCCCCCCCCTCCCTGATATCCTCTTTTCCCCAAACATATTCGATCGAAATCGTGAGATAGCCATTTTGTAGCCAATAGTCCAAAGAGAATATAATAACGTCTTCAATAATCAAATACAAGAAATATTTAGGCGGACGTTGAACTAAATCAAACGAACTATGAGCATGTGGGCTTTCAAAAAGGTGACAAAGCGATATCTCAAGAATAACTTATATTAATAAGTTAGATCTTTAAGAATACGTTCTGGGGGATTTTAAACTAGCCAGAAGGCACTTTGTGTATACTTTATTGTAACTAATGACGCTAAGAGTATTAAGGTGAAACTTCTAGGAAGTAGTTAGGGGGCGTTCTAATTAAACGAAAAAACTGTATACATGCAGGTTTTCAAAAAGGCATATAAGCGATATCATAGGCAGCACTACTCTATAATAGCTAGAAATATCGTTGAAAATTTAAAGAAGCTAATTCGATTCAAAATTAAAAGTTTTAGGGGTCCTTTCTAAGAGTAAAAAGAGATTAGAGGGCAATCAGCCCGTCTCTCAAGCCAATTTATTTCCCTAACACATCTAGTCAAATTTTGAGACAACTATTTTGTTCAGAATAGTAGAACGGTCCAGCAACTATGTCTTTAGGGATATTAGGCATGACAAACCCCCACAATTATGCCAAACTATGGATTCTTATGAAAAAAAAAGAAAAGATGTAAAATATTATCTTTTTTTCATGAAAATGACTTTGTCAATTAAAAACGAACAGAAATCGATCTAAAAAAATAAAACTTTTTCCGTAAAACAAGTCTTTCAAAGAAAAGTAAAGAGCTCCATTAAGCCAAAAATGGGCAGAAAATGAAGTCAAGTAATCATCCAAGCGTAAAGCTACCACAGATCACTATAAATAAATAGATGAAACTCAAAATAAACAGAAATTAGAATAAATAGCCGATTCAATCTCGAAACGAGTGAAAATTAACATTAGTAGGGCTGATAACCCCCATGCCTTCTCAAGACCAGAACATAATTTGCGCTTTACTGAAAACAAAATATGTTAAATGTTTTCACTTTTTTTTTCTTAAATCAGAAAAAAACTTTTTTTGCTCACTCTTTTTATCCTTTTTTTTATTTCAAGGAATAAATATCAGTATAGGCATATTAAACTGACAATCCAAGGTCATTTCTTTTTTTTTTTCCTTTTTTTTAGTAAAGCCTAAGTTATGTTCTGGTCTTGAGAAGGCATGGGGGTTGTCAGCCCTAGTGATGTCATTTTTGCTCGTTTTTCAGTTTGACTCGGCTATTTATTATAATTTCTGTTCGTTTTGAGTTTCATTAAGTGTTGATAGTAATTTGTCGGAGTTTTACGCTTGGAAGATTATTTGACTTTATTTCTGCCCATTTTTGGCTTAATAGAGCTCTATAGTTTTCTTTGAAAACTTATTCTGTGGAAAAAAGTTTTTGCTGGTTTTTTTTTTTTAAATTAATACAAACATATGACACCGTCATTCAGCCAGGGGGTTGGGGTCGGCGCCCCCTAGCCTCCCCTTATGGGCGCCCATGTTATGGTTTGTCCCTTTGCGAATTTTTACCGCTACCTTGAAGAGACCAATAAATTCTGTTGTTGTCCAAAGTGAGTCCAAGTGGACGGGCTATACAAGCAAATTAATGTCTGGCTGCTTGACATGCACATCTTGCTCACTTACATACTGACAGTTGCTGTTCAGGTTGGATATTCAATAAAAGTAACCATCTTAAAAAAAAAAAAAAATAAATTGTATTTAAGTTTTATCATTGGGTGAATTGTTTAATGTGTTTTCTATAGCAGATAAAGGAGATGCAATACCAATTAACAATTTTTTCCCGTTTTGAGCTTCCTCCGACAAGTCCTTCAAAGGAAACCAATAAGGGTGGTAAATAATATTTATAGGAGTATAACTGTTGGAAAATATATATGTAAAAAAAAAAAAAAAAAAAAAAAAAAAAAAAAAAAAAAAAAAAAAATCAAAATGGAGCCGAAGAGAGAAAAAAAGAAGCAAAACATAAATTAAAAATACAAACATTGGAAAAAAGCAGAGGTTAGCCAATTGCCCTTTAAAAAAAAAGAAAAAAAAGTACTAGAAGTTCCCAATTTAGAAGATGACAGAAGGCAAGTTCAGCATATTCAAAATCAGTTTCAATAAACCATGTCCCTTTGAAAAGTCCAAATATTCTAGGGACTATCTTGTATCTTTCTTGGGTCTTTTTCAAAACTAATAAATTGAAAAGAAATAATGATAGCGAGAGATGAATCGAGAGTCAAGAGATGTTAAAGAGCAAAGTTAAGAGAGCAATATGGTAACTATATTTTTTGTTTGGGACCCTTCGATGTGATACTTAGATTGTTGTTTTAAGTTCAATTATTCTTGCAATGGTTTACAATAAATATGGAAATGTTTATTTAAGTTTTGTTGACTAATCATCGTTATTTCTAATGTCCATTTAAATTTTGACCTATTTTGATAGCGTTTCTTTTATGTGAAAATAAAAAAAAACAAGTTTTTTTTTTAACTGAAAGTAAGGAGCGACATTAAAACTTAAAACGAACAGAAATTATTCCGTATATGAAAGGGGTTGTCCCCTCTTCAACGCCTCGGTCTTTACGCTAAAGTTTTTATTATTTTAAAACATAAAGTTGAAAGACAGAGTCAAACTTTAGCGTAAGGAGCGAGGCGTAAAGGAGGGGACAGCCCCTTTCATATACGGAATAATTTCTGTTCGTTTTAAGTTTTAATGTCGCTCCTTACTTTCAGTTAAAAAAACGTACTTTTTTATTTAATTTCTGAACGTTTTGAATTAATGCTGCTTTGATTTTGGCTCACCGTACATGAATAATTAAAACGAAATTCGCGCATTAATTTTCCTTTTTTGGCTAAATGGCTTTTCTCGAAATTTTGTTCTGACCTAACTTACGAATTAACTTACGTAACGAATTTCTCTATTCGTATGTTTTTATTACGTATATTAGGGAGTTCACCTCCTAGTCAATACCTCGCTCTTTACGCTAAAGTTTGTATTTTGTTCGAATCACAAACCCCTGAATCACAAAGGCCGATTAATTAGAATAGATAGCTCTTTTGAAAGTACTAAAAAAAAACTTTACCGTAAAGAGCGAGGTATTGACTAGGGGGTGAACCCCCTCATATACGTAATCATTTCTGTTCGTTTTAAGTTTTAGTGTTGCTCCTTACTTTCAGTTGAATAAAAACTTGTCTTTTTTTATTTAATTTCTGATCGTTTTTTAAATGATGCTGGGAAATCCGGCGCCCCCTTCATAGAAATTCCCTTCCCCCAAGGAAATATCCTCCATGGAAAGATTCTCTCCCGTAACCCTTACTATGCCCCCCCCCCCACCAGAAAAAAAATCCTCCTGAAAACGCCTGTATACTTCCCAATAACCAAAACTATATGTAAACAATGGGCAAAGTTTATAACTTGCAGCCCTTCCCCCAGGAATTTTGAGGGATTAAGTCACCCTCAAATACATATTAATTAGATTTTCGACTATGCTGAACAAAATGGCTATCTCAAAATTTTTATTGAGTGACTTCGGGAAAAAATGAGCGTGGGAGCCAAGTTTCCCTCCAATTTTTTGGTCACTTAAAAAGGGCACTAGAAATTTTAATTTCCGTTCGTATGAGCCCTCTCACGATATTCTAGGACTACTGGATCGATACGATCACCCCTGGGAAAAAAACAAAACAAAACAACAAACAAATAAACACGCATCCGTGATCTTTCTTCTGGCAAAAAAATACAAAATTCCACATTTTTGCAGATAGGTGCTTGAAACTTCTATAATAGGGTTCTCTGATATGCTGAATCTGATGGGCGATTTTCATCAAAGTTCTATGACTTTTAGGGGTTGTTTTCCTCTTTTTTCGAAAATAAAGCACATTTTCTCAGGCGCGTAGGTTTGGATGGGTAAGATTAAACTTCATAAAACTTATATATTTGAAATCAGCATAAAAATCTCATTCTTTTGATGTACCTATTTGTATCAATATTCCGTTTTTTAGAGTTTCGGTTACTATTGAGCCGGGTCGCTCCTTACTTACAGTTCGTTACCACGAACTGTTTGATAACATTTCTCTTCTTGAGCCATGAAGCCTTTTATCTGGCTTATCCTTTGATCTACGGAGTAAATTTCCCTGTTAAGGATACCGAAGAGAAAGTTGTGATCGATTTCCTTTTGAATGGTGCCTACGATTGTTTCAGTTGTAAAATGTATGTAAAAAATCAGTTTCGTCGTTTACAGCTTATTTCATATCGCTTGGTTGTGTCACTATCTAACCAAGTCAGTATTATTTTGACTTTCTATGGATAAAAAACAAAAAATCAAAACCTATCAATACATTCTATCAATTTCAATGCAATCATCGTCAGTTCTCTAGCGATAAACTTGTTTTGTCTCCATTTTGATCTTTGGTATGATCCTGGATGGGGACTTTATTGACCAGACTTTTGCATACGTTAAACATTGCAATGATAATTTTTCTATTTATTACTTGTAAGAAATACATAAAAAGACGTAAAACATATCTTGGAGTAAAAAAATATTGAAATACAACATTGGAATATAAACGTCCAAAAACAACGACAGGAAGCCAAGACTCGGTCAATTGAATCTTCCTTGGTTAGCAGAGATTTAGCTTAGAAACTCCTTAAACTTTGAATTATGCTACTAATTAGAAACAACTTTGAAACAAAATTTGGAACCATTTTGGCTTTTCAGCAGGAATAAGTATATACAAATCCAAAACCACTAAACTAGATTTCCTTCGACTAGGTTTATTAAAACAATATATTTAGGCTTATAAAATATTCTTCGAGATGAATTTTTTAAGCTAAAGCTAAGTGTTCCATGTTTCTTAGCTGGCTGACCTTGAGGTGCTTACAAATATACCCCGGCGCCACGCCGATGAGGGAAGACCGGCAGCGGCGGGGCCAAAAACAACGCGCCGCGCCACGCCACCGGTAAGACGTCGGTGGCACGCCGCCGGCGCGATCAATGTTGACCGCAAACATTAATGTTTTTCATCAGTCTTTCTCAAATCACAGCTTAAATTTACAACAGATTCGAGCCTATTCATGAGTTCAAAAATTCACAAGTCGCTGGCTGGAAACAGGTCTTCTTCGTTATTCATCAAGAGAAGTAGAAATCTGGTAGAAACGAAATGGCTGTGGCGTTTCAGAACCCTTGCATAATACGAGTAGTTGAAGTATCTATTAGCTATGTATTCTTAACATAAATAATCATCAAAATTAGAAGTTTTTTCATTGAGCATTACTGCATATAAAACTTCAAATACCTAATCACAAAATTCGTCAGTTATCTGGGTAAATACTTTGAATATAAATTTGAACTTAGAAGCTTAATTTTTTCATAATGCCCTTTGCCTATATCTGTTTTGTCACCTTTAAAACAGTTGAAATGGGCGACTTGGATATTGATTGTTTTTTTTTTTTTTTTTTTTGCTCTTTTGGATTCCTAAGAAGCCTTCTTGTATTAAAAACTGGTTTTAATAACAATTTTAAAAAAAATGCATCTTAAAGTTTTTTTTTGGCTTCTTTATAGAATATATGTCATGTAGGCTAACGCTGAACTGCTGCTTTTTCATTTCTTTTCGGCTGCTCTTTTGGATTTTATTCATTTTTAATTTTGGGGATTCATTCCAAATTATAAACTGATAAATACCTAATATCAGTCAAATTATAAACTGCAACTAAAAGGAGTAAATTTATCGAATTGAAAAATACATGATGAACACCTTCACATGAGAACACTTCAATTACAATGACACAAAAAACACTTAAGTTTATTCGCTATGAAGAAAAATGAAGTGCCAGCTATTTTCTTAGGTAAAAAATGAAAAGCTCATCCGTTTTAAGTGTAATTAAATGAAATAATATGCAGACTGAAGTAGCTCCAGGAAAGATGTTGAAATTTTCATCCTAGTTCGTCACTTATAATCAAAGCAAAATGTTAGGACACTTAGTATCAGTTTACTGAGTTTAAGCTTTGATTTCCAAATGCTCACAAGAATTACCAAATTTAAGAAAGTCTCGACAATAAGTCACCTGTGGTCAAAATACTCAAAGACTCCTCTTTGATCCCCACCCATGCTTAAAGCTTCTGCTATGGTCATTTCCATGGAAATCTCCAAATAGTTTCTGTTTAAAATAGCTTTCAAGCGTAGTTAGGGGTATTTAGCCTTTTTTGCTTTTCTTCAAAGCTTTGAAAAAAGTGTTATAATATTCCAAATGTTACATTTGTGCATATTTTTGGTAATCATTTGTGGGGGGATCGAATTTTCTAAACCACTGTAGATACGTAAGAACGTTGCAACAACTAGTACCCTGAGGTCATAAGACTGTCAAAGACTCCTCCTTCAACCTCCCAAATTGAGAGCTTTTTATTATGACCTGGCCTTTTAATGTAACTCGGGCACTGGACCAAGGGCGCCATTGTTACTCGAGGTGGGGATGTCGATATCGCTTTCGTCAAACCAATTCGTTTTAGTGTGAATCTGCCTGGTACTTATGAATGAATGTTTTCAAAGTAAACCCGTTTCATCAATAAGAAAAAAAACGGATTGGACGCATATGTCCCTTTCCCTTTGGACGATAAAACCATGCAAGTGCTGTATCAAGTATAACTCACGAAAATCTTGTTAATTTTGTTACTTTTCAACTTTTTTGGCATCCCTGCTTTCAAAAAAAAAAAAAAAAAAATCAAGGTACTATCACTTAAATATAATAACTCCCTATGCCCCCCCCTTCTGGATGCCATCTTGATAGGATACCGTCTCTGCTTTAAATAAAAAAAATTAACTTATTGGCACCCCTACTTAAAAAAAATCGAGGTATTATCATTTAAATTTGATAGCTCAATACCCCCCCTTCCCCCTTCTGGACACCACCTTGATAGGATGCCGTCTCTGCTAATTAAAAAAATCAACTTTTAGGGATCCCTGCTTTCAATAAATAAAATTTCGAGCTATTATCATTTAAACGTAATACCTCCCTACCCCCCCCCCCCTGGATACCACCTTGATAGGATACCGTCTCAGCTTTCACTAGAAAAATAATTTACTTAATAATTAACTAGGTCACTATATGGTTCAAACAAACACGCAAAATAACGTTAAACAGCTTAGTGTCCCTTAAAAAAAATTGAGGGTATGAGTAAAGTGTACAAAGACAACAACCAAAATGTCGAAATTATTCAGATATACCTCAAATTATTGGAAAACTGAGTGATAGATTCGCCATGGCATTCCATAAGATCCAAAAATCTAATTAAAAGGGAGCACACACAAAAGCCAAATAAGGCCAGTGGCCTATGAGAAATCGCAAAATACCCAAGACAATGAACAAGTCCTAATGGGGGGCCCTGGGTCTATCAAAGCATTTCAATGGTTTCCCAGGGAATTTGATATCATTTTCTTCTGTCTCCACTTTAAATGAAAAAATAATTATCTTTTTGGCATCTCTGCTTTCAATAAAAAAAAATGAGGTATTATCAATTAAAATGATAGCCCATATCCTACCCTCCCCCTCCTATAGGCAATAATTTACAATTTATTTGTGAATCATATTTTTGGGTAACTTCCGGTTCAATCTTTAATTCCCCAACCTTGTACATAGCTTAGTCTATAGCTAAATTTTTTCTCAATCAAAGGTTTTTTTTTTTTTTTTGGGGGGGGGGGTAAAAGTGTTCCAGAAAGAAGATTGTATTTTTCTATCAGGCGTTCAATAATTTAGTATTAACATTAAAAAAATCTTATCTAAAAACAGCAAAAAAAAAAAAAAAAACTGCCACTTACAATTCAGCTGTAGAAACAATCTGTCGGCTGTCAATTTCAAAATCCAACAAAAGGTTGAAGCTGTATAGTAGTGAATGCGTTCTATAATTCTATTCAACTTGAAAAT
Organism: Artemia sinica; assembly: GCA_027921565.1. NCBI lineage: Eukaryota > Metazoa > Arthropoda > Branchiopoda > Anostraca > Artemiidae > Artemia > Artemia sinica. The sequence continues at coordinate 9,321 of JAPEVW010000081.1, read as the reverse complement.
AAAATTCTTGACTACGAATGATGTAAGAAATAGCAATTGGGAAACTGCATTCGAAATGATTTAAACTCATTTCATAAAGACGATACTTTTTTTTTGTCAACATATGAAGACCAGTGTATATTGTAATATTTGCAATAGCATATTGCATCTGTCTGGTTTTTATGCAAAGTTACAAAATAGACGAAATTAATGAACAAGAGAGTAGTGAAGAATTATGGTATGCAAAGTAATATTTGGCAGGGAAAGTCACTGGTGATAAATCGCTAGGGGTGGCACCGTGATTGCGTGATTTTCGGGGATTCGGGGAACCAAATTTTTTTCGGGGTGACGCATAGATTTGCGGGGAAATACCCAAAAATTCGGGGATAGTGCAAGCCCTGCTTGATTTCTAATCAAAAATCGAAATACTAAACCACACGAGAAGGAAAAGCTCCGACTTTGCGGTTGACGCAATAAAGAATTGCCGCAAAAATAATTTAAAGTCGACCGAACGCCGCCGCCTCTGCCGGCGCGGCTGCCTGCGGCGTGCCGGCGGCGTTACGACACTTCGGCGGCATTCGACCGGGCCTCTCGTCGGCGGCGTTCGGTCGATCCGCCGGCGCGGCACCGGGGTCTACTTACAAATGCTGTAAGGTGGCATGTATCAAAGCTGATAAACCTGCGCAAAGTCTTTAAATTTAAACCTCAAATTAATCTATTTTTACGCTTGTATTGGGGCACTAAAACTTGAATTCTTTCTTTCATTTTATTTTCCATTTTTTCATTTTAATATTGTTTCTACACTTTAGGAGTTAATTCAGGCTTTGCTCTTTTTCACTTTTAAAATTATTTGGCATTTGACTTTCTCGACCCTTGGAGGTTTCCTAAGAATTTTTCCAGTCATACATTGACAAAAATACTAGGTTGTGTGTGAGTATTTATTACTGATGTTAGATATAGCAGCAATATTAACTTCTTGTGAGTCTGGAGCCATTTCGGTTAGGTCGTAAAAACCTACAACGCAGAATATTTGATAAGAGGAACATTGTACATTTTAATATAGACTTATCCACATTGGCCAGGGGTCAATTTTCCTTGTGGATGAGTTCTCTTGAAGTGATTTTTCCGAGGGCAAGTTTCCCTGGCTGCGACTTTTCCGGAAAAACGATACTTTCTCCTTGTTTATTTGGGGGAGGTGGGAAGCCAAAAGGTACGTATATCGCATAATATTTGAAATGATGAGGGTTGAGGTTCAAGCCAGATATCTCTTGGACATGGCTCCGGGTTGGTGGAACATAAAACTTAACCGTTTTGCTTATATTTTTCTCAAAGGATGTAAAAGGCATTGAAACAGGGTTTCAGCTTAAGCCAAAGATTACCTCCAAGATGCCTTCTCTGGCAAAAGTGAAGAGATAAACCATAAGTAGAACAACAGGGAAATTTTTATACAAGACAGTAGAACGCATCTTTAAATGAATATTTCGACCCTATATCCAAGGGCCGCCCTCAGCAAAACAAAAGGAGAAAACCAATACAAAAGAAACTCACATTAAAATTCGATCATTAAAACTGAAAAAAGGTTTTTTAAAATTTTCAAAACAGCCCTAGCATCCTAGCATCATTACTTCAAGGAAGTTCAACCAGGACTGGCACACCAAGCGAAGTGGGAAAAGACAATTCATTCAAAAGTAATAAAAAAAAACTGACAGACAAGCTCTTAAAGCTAATCTTGCCTTCTTGGCAGCCAGCCTAGAAGGTATCAAACAGTTCGTGGTAACGAACTGTAAGTAAGGAGCGACCCGGCTCAATGGTAACCGAAACTGTAGAAAACGGAATTTTGATACCAATAGATACATCAAAAGAATGAGATTTTTATGCTGATTTCATATATATAAGTTTCATCAAGCTTAGTCCAACCTATCAAAAGTTACGCGCCTGAGAAAATTTGGCTGATTTTCGAAAAAGAGGGAAAGACCCCCCTAAAAGTTATAGAACCTTAATGAAAATCACACCATCATATTCAGCGTATCAGAGAACCCTACTGCGGAGGTTTCAAGCTCCTATCTACAAAAATGTGGAACTTTGCATTTTTTGCCAGAAGAAAGATCACGGATGCGTGTTTATTTGTTTGTTTTTTTTTTTTTTTCCCAGGGGTGATCGTATCGACCCAGTGGTCCTAGAATATCGTGGGCGGGCTCATTCAAACGGAAATTAAAAGTTCTAGTGCCCTTTTTAAGGGACCAAAAAATGGAGGGCAACTAGGCCCCCTCCCACGCTCATTTTTTTCCCAAAGTCACCCGATCAAAATTTTGAGATAGCCATTTTGTTCAGGATGGTCAAAAATATGATAACTATGTCTTTTTGGATGACTTAATCCCCCAAAGTCCCGGGGGAGGGCTGAAAGTTATGAACTTTACCCAATGTTAACATATAGTATTGATTATTGGGAAGTATACAGACGTTTTCAGAGGGGAGTTTTTCTGGTAGTGGGGTGGGGGAGTGGGTCGGGGTTTTATGGGAGGATCTTACCATGAAGGAAGTTTTCATGGGAGAAGGAACATTGCTATGAAGGGGGCGCCGGATTTCCCAGCATTATTTAAATAAAGATCAGAAATTATGTATAAAAAAACAAGTTTTTTAACTGAAAGTAAGGAGCAACATCAAAACTTAAAACGACAGAAAACATTACGTATATGATTTGGTTCATCCCCTAGTCAATACCTCGCTCTTTAAGCCAAAGATTATTTAGTACTTTCATAAGAGCTATTTATTCTAATTAACGGCATTTGTGATTAAGGGGTCATTTTTAAAGAATTGGAACAAAATTCGAACTTTAGCTTAAAGAGCAAGGTATTGACTAGGGGGCGAACCCACTAAAATACGTATTAAAAATATAAGAATATAGAGGTTCGTTACGTAAGTTAATTCGTAAGTAACGTATATTTATTACTAATAAAAACGTTCGTAAATAAAATTAAACAGGTTTCGAGAAAGCCATTTAACCAAATAAAAGTAAAATTAATATTCAATTTTTTTTAATTATTCATGTACGGTGAGCCAAAATCAAAACCTGCATTAATTCAAAAACGTTCAAAAATTAAATAAAAAAAACAAGTTTTTTTTTAACTGAAAGTAAGGAACGACGTTTAAAACTTAAAACGAACAGAAATTATGCCGTATATGAAAGGGGTTGTCCCCTCCTAACGCCTCGCTCTTTACGCTAAAGTTGACTTTCTCACAACTCTATTTTTTTTAAACAGTGAAAAACTTCAGCGTAAAGAGCGAGGCGTTGAGGAGGGGGGACAGCCCCTTTCATATACGGAATAATTTCTGTTCGTTTTAAGTTTTAACGTCGTTCCTTACTTTCAGTTAAAAAAAATTGTTTTTTTTTATTTAATATCCGTAACAGATTGAGTGGAATTATTAACTGGTTTTTTTTAATATAATTAGTTAAATGATATCTAATTAAATTTGTATATAAGGCATTAAGCGAATATTCCCCCAAATCTCTAGTTAAAGAAATATTACTATTTATTTTGATTTCAATTTCAAATGCCTCTCGAACAACCTGTTTTATGCCTAAATCATTGCTAATAAGGCATGTTTCTTCAAAAGGCATTTTATGACTAGGGTTATCATAGATATGACTGCTTAAAGTAAAATCAAAAGAAATATAGTGAAAAGTATTAAACCCCCTCCTCCCCCAGTTGCAAAGTGAGTTCAGCACAATGGACTTAAAAGAGACCTGAAACCACACTCTGTGAGTTATTATGTAGCCTATTACATTTTCTAAGAAATTAATTAAAAAAATTGTTTTCCAAAAAACAAGTTTATCCAAAAAATAAAAAAATATATTAAAACCTAAAAGGAGAACATATGAAGTCATATAATAATTCGAACTTAATTTTTTTTGAAGGGGAGGGAGGGAAGAAGTGTGATAAGGGGCCTGGAAGTGGGCTAAAAACGTGTTGATCCTGATCATTTTGGAACTTACAGCTGTGAATCCTTAGGTTAAGGGACACCCCTGAAAAAAAAAAAATTGTCAAGGGGCACTGTCTCCCAGAAACGGGGCCCAAAAAGGGCCACTTTTTCTCTGATCGGCCCTGAATTTATACCTGAATTTCTTGTACCCTGAATTTCTTGGGTAAAGTGGACCCCAATGCACAAGAAAAAAATAGGAAAAAAAATACTGGTTTCGTCTGAAAAGGACCAGGATTTTTTTTTTTCAAAAGTTTTCAATCAATTTTTTCATCTCAGGCTCCTTGTACCCAAGTGCTTACAGGTGAAATTTTCATACTGATCGGAGAAAAAAAGTTCTTTGGCCTACTCAATGCCCTGACACCCAAGATTAAACACAATTAACTTTTCTAACTACTAAAAGTAAACAATTAGTAATTTTATTAATTTACGGCCCTTGTCAAAGAGGCTGGAGAGTGGGAAGGATCACAACATTCCAAGAGTTGGATCTTTGAGTTGGACAATTTTGAACGCAATTTTTGTCTCAAAATTTTCATCTGATGTCGTGTTCTGATCCGATGTTCGGGGGCTGGGTAGCAAAATAAGACGTGGGACGGGGCTGGTTGCCCTCTGATGACTTCCAATATTTACAAAGGACATTAGCAGTTACAATTTTAAATCAGATAAACCCCTTTCTGGATTTCTATGACCACACATGAAGTAGCAGAGGAAACAAGTAAATAGAATAAAATATACAATGCATGTAAGCGCTGCTTTTGACACTGCCCATCAAAGTTTAATGTTGTAAAATTATCTTAGAGTGTTTTGCCTAAATCTTCTCTCGGGATAGATAGATAACAATAGTTTGACCATATGTACGAATATTTCTGTTTCCCGTTGTAGTTCTCCGTCTTGGGCTTCCATCCTTTCCTTAAAGAGTAATTCTGTTCGTGACATCTTCGGAATCTTCTTTATTGGAAGATTCCAATGAGGCTTCCGATTTAGGGTTATAGTAACTCATCTGGCAACAATGAACTTCAGAATAAGATGAATCACCAATAAATCTTGTATCATCCTGTTCCACCTCTTCGAGAAGGCGCCTTGCCCTTACCATTCATTATGCGACTAAACAATAATTAAAAAATAAACTTTTTCAACTGAAAGTAAGGAGCAATATTAAAACTTCAAACGAACAGAAATTATTCCGCATATGAGGGGTACTCCCTCATCCTCAACCCATCACTCGTTTCGATGAAGTTTTTAGTACTTGAAAAAGCTTGTTATTCAAATTCAACGGCCCTTACGTTTCAACAGTCGTTGTTAAACATTTGGGACAAAAATTCAATCTTTAGTCTAAAGAGGAAGGGGTTTGCGGAGGAAGAAGGTCCCCTTAGATACAGAGCAATTCCTATTTGTTTTAAGTTTTAATATTACTCCTTACTTTTAGCTGAGAAAGCTTGTTTTTGTATTTACTTTTTGATCGTTATTCAAATCATACCCAGGTCTAACCTAAGATATGATCTGGGCTAACCGACCTCATAAACTCCAATTTCTTGCTGTTCAACCATTTATGTCAATAGTTGTAAATTGATAGGTAACATCCCACTATTTAATTTTTCTACTTTAGAATTAAAATGTTGAATTCTAATTAAAATTTGGACACAATTTGAATATTTAATCCAAATTTTCGATGAACAGTAGTTTTGTCGAGTAAGAGGTACAGGTGGACGGAGAGGGGTATTTTTGTTCATACAGATGGGATATCTGATCGAGTTTTGATCTTCTACGTAACTGAAGCCATTGCAACCTCTACAATAGGGTTCTTTAACGTTTAAATACATTGTATACATATACTTAAATACGTCCATACTTTGTACATAAAAAGGTAAAGAGAAATATTACCATTTAAAATCGCTGGGAACAAAGGTCCTCGTAGAATTTGCCAGACCCCCCCTCAATTTCTTAGTGATGCTCATGCTATCCCGCCTCGCCTTTTCCATTTTTCTGCCGGTAGGCATGTAATTGTAATATTTTTTATGCAACATAGAAAAAGATTGTCGCAATAAGAGTGGTACTATTACCCCACCTCCAGCACCAATAAGAAAGGCTTAGGCTGAAAATATTTCCAGGAATCAAGAGGGATTAGATATCAATTTCTAGCTCGCCCCCATTTCCCAAAACCTATTCTATGGTTATATGAAGACTCAATGAGAGTTAAGATGTTTGACCATTAAAATGCATTCTTTGAGGCTTCTGATTATCCACCCCCTGCCTACATTACGATTCACCGCTTCTCTTTCACAATAGTTGATGCGCATTTATATATTATTGTACATAATTTTATGAAATACAAAGCAAGTCAGTTTAATTAAGTGAAGATTTGAATTAAATTTGAGAAAAATTTTCCTGCAATAATAAGGAAGGTATCACCCTGCAGGACCCCTTTTCAGGCTTAATTTATATGAGGGAGATGAGAGATTAAATCCCCCTCCCATATCCTTTCCATAAGTGTCGGAAAGTTCAATGAGATTTTACACAATTTTGGCATTGAAATGCGCTCTTTTGGGTATCTGGCACTCCCCATCTACACAATGACCCACCGCCTCTCCTTCGTATTAGCTGATATGGAATTACGCATCACTGAAAATAATTTTGTGAATTGTCAAGATAATCAACTTAGTAAAAACAAGCATTAAGGTAAATGTCCATATTGATTATTTATCTTGTACAGAGTACGTGGACTTTGTAAGAATGAATGCACCACTGTGCGGCACTACTTTCTGTGCGACTAGGAAGCTGAATATATAGTATTTTGATATTTTTAAAATGATTGGCTTTCCCAGAAATTTCAATCAATAGCAACTTCGTTCTGTTTGAATCAAAGTCGTAGTTTGGTGCCCAAAACGGCAAAAAACTCCGCTTCCCCATGATACAATCGTTTTGGTCACTTAAAAAGCACTAGAACTTTTAATTTCCGGTTGATTGAGCCTGATCTTCTAAGGCTACCAGTTTCATGTGATCTCCCATGACTGAAAAACAAAAAACAACAACTAATAAACACACATCCGTGAACTTTCTAATGGGGAAAGAGGCAAAATTCCATATTTTGTAGACAGGATCTTGAAAACTTCACACTAAGGCTCTCTTATATGTTGAATCTAATGATATAATTCATTAAGATCACTTACCTTTTCGGGGGTGTTTTTCCTCCTTTTTGAAAATCAAACAAATTTTTTTTCAGGCTCGTAGCTTTTGATATATACCCTTAAACTTATTAAAATTATATATTTGGAGTCTGAGTAATATGCTAATTGTTTTTGAAGTATTAATTGTTATCAAAATTCCTTTTTTTAGGGTTTCGGTTACTACTGGCCCGAACCACTCCTTACTTACAGTTTCTTACGCAATAAAAACTTAAAACTCAGGATGTTGTGGCACCCCAGCTAGTTTTTAAAAAGATAATGTAGCAATTCTCATAGTGACAAGCAATACGAAAACACAAAATAAAAAATATATCTGTGCTAGATAACATTGTCTAAAGCTACCATGTACGATCTGAAGCATAGCAAACCTTGTAAAATATTTGGGGAAAATATTGTATGGGGTGCTGTTAGCACCTCAGTGGTAGGCGCCTTGTTAAAACTGAAGTGTAGAGTGATTAAAACTTAAGGGACGAATTACCTGATATTTGAGAGGGGCGGCGCATCTCATTTCCAGTACTATATTTTAGGGTCAGAAACATGCCATAACCTGAGGAAGGGGAGCCGACTAGAGGCGAGTGAGTTCTTTATTAACAATAAAAATCATAAACAAAAAACTACATCAAATAAATCCCTCATAAGGCTCCATGGCCGGGAAAGAACAAGGGAGAAAAAAAATACAAAAAAAAAAAAAAAATACAAAAAAAAATCCAGTCGCCCACTTTAATAATCCCCAGATTGACAAGCTAGGCAGGGGATAACACATCCATTCACCAACTCAAATAAATATCCAATTCAATCCAGAGACATGAACTCCAAGGGAAACCGAAAAAAAAAACCGGAGGAGGCAACATTTTTACTGAGTGGCTGTTCACTTTTATAGATGTTTTATTGACGGAGATTGCTTCTCAGTAATATTACTACAACACGGTAAAATGTGATGTATCCTGGTAAAGTCGGTAAAATTACAGCATACTTTTGTAAAATTCCATCTGTATATGTCGTTGTTTTAAAAATTCAACTTTTTATTGAAAAGTTCCCTGACATCTCAGCCTCCTGATTTTTACCATATCCTTTATCCTTTTTTTTGGATCCTGAAATGAAAACGCTGTGGTTGATTGAGATAACTGACCAAAACCAGGTATTCAATTTTTGGAATATATACTAGTTTGATTAAATTTGGCGCTGTAAGTTACAAATTGATACAACAAGAGCAGCATGACAACTAAGTAAAGAAACGTTAACTGAAAATGGAGATAATAAATTAGTGTTGTCATGGCAAAAGAATCTCGAGAATTATTCAAAGAAAATCGAGCAGTATTTTTACATCAGTTTCTCTGACAGGAGAATCTACTCTGTAAATCCTAGAACAAATCAGAAAATAAGCTACATGACATATAAAATGAATATAGACACTGCCACCTTAAGAAATACAATTCTTCCCAAGAAGGCTGTAGCATTAACGAAATGTCTGTATATATACACAATAAAAAAAAGGTCAAAAAAGTTTGAAAGAAAGTAATGAGCCATGTCAAACCCTAAAATGAACGGAGGTAAAGCTGTGTAATAATTCAAACTTAAGACGAACAGAAATTACAATCATAGGCAGCACAACAGTACTGTCTAAGTATAGTGGATACGATGTGTTATTTATTTTGTTTTCTTTTCATCAAGGCACTTCATATGGAAGGAATTGCGACCGAAACTTCGCTTGGGCTTATCCAATCGGAAATTGAAGGTTCTAGTGCCCTTTTTAATAGTCAAATGTCATTGGAGGAAAACCAGCCCCGTTCCCTCAAACCCTTTTCCTCAAAGACATATGATCAACATATTGTAATTCCATCTTGTTCAGCATAGTTGCAAGGTCCAACAACTATGCCTCTGAGATGACAACCCCCCCCCCCCTACAACTCCTAGGGAAACGGTTTTAAGTTATGCAGTTCACCCATTGTTTACATATAGAATTTGTTATTGGGATAGGGGGGGGGGACGTTTGACATTTAGTGTCCAAAAAGGACAAGGGCATTCAGGTGAAGCTTTCAGGGAATGTCCAGGGGAGTGATGGATTAAATCAAATCATGCTATGTGCATGCAAATTGTCAAAAAGTGCGTATCTGAAGAGTTGCTTAGGGGATTAAGTTTTGAACTTTCAGGGAATGATGAAAGGTATGATTATTTGACCAAA